>VUQK01020620.1:0-17204 GCA_015106715.1 Bujurquina vittata
GCACCAGCAGAATGAATAAACTGATCAGAAAGACTGGGTCTGTGATTGGCTGAAAACTGGACACTTTTAAGGATGTGGTAGAGACGAGGTCATTGAATAAACTGTTATCCATCATGGATAATCCTGACCACCCCTCTGCACCACTTACTGGACAGGCAGCAGAGCACTTTACAGAATGATTCGACTGCTGCCCCAAGGACACATATAAGAAATCTTTCACACCGCATGCGATCACCCTTTATAATCTGTCTGGCAGACAGTCATCTGCCGGATACTAATATTATTATTCCGTCATTATTTTAATTGGTGTAACAAAAAAAAAAAACAAATATGGAATAAATAATAAAGAATATCTTATTCTCATACATTCATTAAAAATGCAACTTGTATTCTGCCAAAGTTGTCAATATTTTATTAATCTTAAGGCAATCCATTACAAAGCATTTCACAAACCACAGTATGACGACAATATCATGTCCAACACCTGGTTTGGAAATATTCAGCATGCAAGTCAAAGACCAAGAGAGGTATGTAAACAACCTGGGATAAAACAGGAGTAGTGGTAAGAAGAACCAATACAGTATGTGTCTCATAGGAACAGAATGGAAGAAACAATAGATGCAACATGCTGGAGGTGGCTGTTAATCTCCAAATAACATCCTAAGTAACAATAATGACGCACTGGCAGATGCACTAATCAGGTGAAATGAAGGCAAACTACCAAACTTCCTGCCACTTTGGCACAAACATGCACATTTTCTAAAGAGGCCAAGTTCGACAACTGAACACACGTTGGCACTGAATGTTCTTTACGCGGGGCCTATGTACATAATTAGAGTTCAGCCTCAAAGAGAATTCAAAAAGAAGGAGAAAAAGAAGGAAACAAAGCCATTCCCACTGAGAGAAAATAAATAATTCTGTTTTTTGAAAAGACATATTTTATACTGAGTAATAACATTCACGAATAATTTGAAGTCTCACTATTGCAGAGGTGCCATTGCTTATATTTAGAGGTTATTTCTTAACGTTTAAAGTTTTCTGATTTCACCGGTGGGATTTCACAGGGGAAAAAAATAGTTAAAATCTCTGAAAAGCAGCCACATAACAGTTCAGTTCTACTTATTGTCATTAAAACTCCAGACAATGCTTAGAAATTTCCCACATTATACGAGTGGCATGCTGATGCTGATTTAACGAGCATTACACCTGCTAAATATACTTCTCCAAAATAATTTTTGGTGAAAAATAAAGAAAATTTCACCCACTTTGAAAATGTCCTACTATAGTGATATGTATGTATATTGTATCTGTATGCACGGACATCGTCACACATATCGCAATTATTAACATCTATATGTCTTTTAAAAAAGATTTATTATAAATCCCATTCCGTTGGATTTTCATGTTCTTTTCATTATCCCCCTGCGAATCTGATGTCATGTTCTCCATTTGTGTTTGTTTCATGTGTCACTTTTGAAAAAAAGCGCCGCAGGCCTGTCAAAAAAGCTTGTATTGCACATTTTTGCGTGTATAGATCTATGTTACTTGCAAAGCAAATTATCAGATTCTTATAAGTTATTGAGTTACTACTTGAATATATCTCGTGATAAAAGTCTTAAAAGTGTATATTACTGTATATCCCTTGGATTCTCTGGGGAAAAAATCTTAAAATTACAGTTTAATGTAGCGTTTCAAACTAAAGAAATTTTCTATATTAATTTTTAATGTTGTTTTTCCATATTTTTAACAACAATTTCAATTTTATCTTTTGGTATTATAGAAATACCCATAAACCTCTGTTAAAAAAATCCATGGATAATGTACTGGCAGAAAATTACCAGGAAACTTTCCATTTATTTAAAGATCTTATTTTATTTTTTTTAGTGTTGAATGGCTTTCTCTAGAGGTATACTGGTATTTATGAGCATTATGCAACTCTGCCTAATTTCAGCTGTGGTGAAGCAGGAAAACTGGCAGCAGATTAAACCCTGCTTTGTCTTTGGTGGGGGGTGGGGGGGTGTCATCATTAATGAACAATTTTTTAAATGGAAAAAAACCCCAAATATGGAGCGGGACTCGTGATAAGGAGTTCAGTGCCTCTGGACTGACTTTCTGCAGCATCATCACTCTTTCTGAGAGCAACACAGCCATGGGAGTCAAAGAAGAGCAAACAGTTAACAAAAGCTCTAAAGCAACATGAATTATGTAAACAAATTTAACGCCGAACACAAACAAAAAGACAACCGGACTTCACATTCTCAGAGAACGGCACAACAAACCATTGTAAACGTTGGCTCTCCAGTTTCATTGAATGAAATCCTTTTAAAACACTGAATAATGTACAAATAAAAGACAAAGAAATTTCTTAATAAAACCCACGAATGTTTACTTTTTCCTTGAGGCCATGTAAATGCCACCACTGAATTGTAAACAAGTCTTGACTTTAAATATTGTACAACAAGGCTCGATGATGCTGTTAGCATTTATTACTTCAAAGATCCTTAGTGAAGAGCTGTAAGTATAAAAAAGTGCAGAGCAGTGGTGGAGACAGTGTGTATCAGCTCCTGTGGCTGAAATAGTCCAAATCTTGCAAGTGTTTTATCATCTCCAGCATTTTCTGTGTGTACATCATAAACATGCTGGCAGAATCACACCTGGGTAACTGAATTTAGATATGTTTCCATATAATAGGCACATTTGGATCGAGATATTGAGTGACTGAGTGAAAATAATGGCCATCATATATGGATAACTTAAGATGTACACAACTGGGCCACAACTGTCTTTTTACACAATTTATACACAGTCACCAAAAAGATATATACCAACAAGTGGCTCAAATTAAATTATAAAACAAAATTATGCAATTGTGTATTAAGCATTTAAATCGTTTCCCAATGAGTTATAAAATGGGCCGTCAAGCATTAGTATAAAACAAAATTATCCAAGAACAGTCGAGACACAGAGGACACAGCAGACAGGACTGAATTTCTTTTTAAAAATGGGCTGTTTTTGCGTCATACAGTCACTTAAAAAAGTCTCAGTGCCTAAATATATTTTACTGTGGTGCAAGATTTATGACTGTTCAATCTTCATTCTGGGGAAAACAAACAAATCAAATTTAATGAGGAAGAAAGTGGGTGTTGGTTGACATCAGTCTTTGAAAAGTATACCGTGTTTGAAGGGTCCTTTAAAAAACTTAACAAAATCTCAGATATTAAACTATCACCACAACAAACATAATGGAAAGAAGCAGAAAGATGACAAATGATGGCAGCATGAGAATAATTTATCTACATTACCTTGCATACTAGATGGAAAAGTGAGTGTGTGTTTGTAATTATTGTTTTTATGATAAATATAAGTTCATTTAAATATGAGTATAATAGTGCTGACAATTCTGTTTAAAATGATGGTCAGCGACAATGTTATGAACTTCATTTGGGTTCCTTTCCATTAGTGTCATTGTGGTTGGTTCTTTCAAAATAAGTTTTCATCTTATTACCACTATCACCATTGTGCTTTTTTTTTTGTTTTTTTGGACAATATTTAGTGCATTCTGTTAATATAAATATAAGAAAGATGTATAAGACATGGTGCTAAAAAGTCTGTATGGCAACGGCTCGCGGGAGGCGCTCTACATTATAGCTTGCAATCAAAGATTATTCATCGGTGAAAATGATTCATAAACTGCTAAATGGGTTTTGTCACATGCTCTTATATTACAGTCCTTATCAAAGTAGAAACGGGGGTCATTTTTATTACACTGGTCACAAAATATAAGATGGAAATTTTCTGGGGAAATATGACTTTAATCCCCAGCCTTTAAAACACCCTCGAATGAATAGATCATTTCTGCAATAAATAAATAAATTAGTATACACATGATTTCGTAGTTTACAGACATTGATTGCAAAAGGTATCACAAACATGATACACACTGGCACATCCTAATATATTTATGCCTTCAAAGGCCCTCTATGGGTTTACTTGCTATCCATTACATCACCATTTTGTCAGGTTTGAACAACTGAAAGCTTCTTTCATACCAGTCTCTCAGTGCTCTCATCCTCAAGCACTCAGAGAGGAAAAAAAAAACTCCCTGATCATAGCAGGTTCCTCTCTGCAGTCTCACTGCTCCAAACCACAATGGAGTCTCATCATCTTTTTGTTACGCTGGATTAATATTTACGGAAGGGCCTCAAAAGCATTTTGGCTTCAAAGAATTGTTGGTGGAGACGGGTTCCCATCAATCTCAACCCTGCCCTGCCCGACGCAGAACTGCTTATGTGTGTGTGTGTGTGTGTGCGTGCGTGTGTGTGTGTGTGTGTGTGTGTGTGTGTGTGTGGTGGCAGGGCGGGGAGGGGCTCACACAGGGTTGCTTGGCGGCTCATCACTGGGCGAGTAAACTGGTACAGGGTTGGGTTTAATGGCTCTGCTCTTCATGTAGGAGATCAGCTGGTCAGGGATCTCAGCTAGTACATCTTTAGCCAGTCGAGCCATGCTCAGCACGTGGTTACCTGTTCGGTCCATGTAGTCTCTGAATGGGACAAACTGTTGTGACATGGGAAATAAAAAAAATACTTTTTAAAATGCTGCAAATCAGAGAAGTTTGCTTTTCTACACCTGCAATTAACTGTTCCCAGTCCAGCCCCCTCTAAGCTTTGATCCATAATTAGCATCAGACTGCACCCAAAACAGCTCACTAATTACTTATACACTAAACTTATAGATTACACACGCAGACTACACTCCCTTCCAAAAGTATTAGAACTGAGAGGCCATTCCCTTTATTTTTGCTGAAAACAATTTTTATTTAACATAAAAAAAATTAATAATACAAGACAAAAGATCAACAACTCAGCTTTTATTTCAGGTATTTACATCTGGATCTGATACGTAGTTCAAAAGATAGCACTTTTTGTCTGAACATCCATTTTTCTTGTGAGCAAAATTCACTGTTCTAAGAGTTTCTTTTGTATACAAAAGAAAAGGCGTAGCATCCAGGTTTGAAAATCCTTTGTAATTGCTAGAAGGGGGGGGGTGACTCTGCTGGGTGCAGCAAGAAATTTAATTGTGAAGTAGTTTATGAGAAAATAACTCTGCTTCTCAGTTGATTTATGAACTCTGCAAACAATTTCCTGATGAGTTTATAGCCCATCTCTTGCCACATGAGGAGTTTCTCAGTCAGATCTATCACTTGCTCTTTACATTTAGCTTCAAAGAACCAAGATGGCAGCAGCTAACGTCCCAAAATTGAGGCTCCACAGTGGCAGTCCATGAGAGGTTTATGTGTTTAGTAAATGCATTTGGCAAATGGAATGGTAATATGCTCCCTGAATCCTCTGAAATAACATACAGTCGTGTGGAAATAAAAAAGTTTTCACAGGACTATAAACATTCCTGTGAAAAACACCCTTATGCTTTCCATAGGTTTTAAGACTACGATTAAGCAGAAGCTAGATGTGTGAGCTTGTTTTGCAACTACAGGAACTCGGGCATCTTGCAGTCACCGAGTCAACCATGAACTCCTTTTTATACTAAAATATGCTAGATTCAAATATGAGGGCACCTGTCTGACAGCTAAATTGGCTGAAATTGGGTTATGCAACAGGACAATGATCCCAAGCACAGCAACAAATCTACAACAGGTTGGCTGAAAAAGAAAAGAATGAAAGGGCTGATCCAGTCAAAGTCCAGACCTCAGCCTGATTGAAATGCTGTGGTGAGACCTTAAGAGAGCTGTGCATAAATGGATACCTGCAAACCTCAATGGACTGAAGCAACATTGTAAAGAAGAGTGGACCAAAGCTCTTCCACAGCACCACACACTGATCAAGTCACACATAAAGCAGTTGCTTCAAGTTATTGCTGCTAAAGGTGGTTAAAAAAAAACCCTTCTTTTCACATGACTGTATGAAACATTTTGCAGGGGAAATATTAGGAGGTCACCAATATGATTAGAAATTATTTTGTCATGATCTTGACAATCTCTGACATACTTTAGGAGATACTTTGCCCCAAAATTAAAAAGCTGTATAGGCGTGGACACTAAGAGGCCAGAAATTTTCCTTTTCATCCGTTATGCCTATAGTAAATAATATGTTTCCCACCATTGACAAGCTGAAATATCTCACCTGTACAATATCTCTTTCTGCCACCTTCCCCCGTGAGGAGATTCTGACATCATCACCATCCAGCTCAACCATGGCTACAGAGAAAAAAGGGATTATTAAAAACACCTCTATTATGACATAGTATATAAATCATAGACACATTCCTTTATAGTTAATCAAGAATCTTTCCAGGGTAAATATGTCATCACACTGTGAAGTCATAAGATGCCTGAGATGTACAATATTTATTATTCTTTGCGGAATGTCTGAGCTGGTTTAATAAAACAAGCCATCCCAAATCCAAAGAGACAACAAAGTGCCTTCTGCATATTTTGCCTTTAGTTAGCATTCTCACCATCAAACTCAGCCTGGCCAACTCCAACAATGATGATAGACATGGGGAGTTTGGCTGCCTGTCATAAAGAAGAAGAAGAAACAGTCAGTTGTCACTCACATGCCAGGAATACAATATTTTCTTTAAAAAACAACAAAGCCATCAAAGATTTTGCAAAGTATGGAGGGGTTACATTTTCAATTATGTCTATTTACCAACACCAGCACATATCTCATTAAAAAAAGTCAGTATGAAACGACATGCACGATTCCCCAGAGTAGACATAAAGCATAATGGGTAAGATAAAATAAGACAAATATAAATTAAAGATAGCATGATAATGTCTTGACTGCATTACGCATCACATTATGTTGTGTAGCTTTGATACAAAATGAGCCAAGGGAAAACACAAAATACATTATTCAAATCAGGGTCTTCAAGGTGGATACTACAGGCAGCACATACACAATATGTTAGCTAACCAATACACAGTATACACATTCACAATTTAATACTATTTAAACATAAAATTATACAGTGTTCAGTCAGTATCATATTATTTATTCATGCTGTCTGAATATAGGAATGCTTCAAATACATTTAATATCAGAACAGAAAGGCCCCGTGTTGTGGACATTTAACTGCAGCAAAACAGACCTTAAAACTACAAGATGAAAAGGGCCGTCTTCTCGATGGTTTATGGTTTCGAGGTTACTGCACTGCATAAATTCAGACCACAGCATTGGTGTGCAAAATGTGAAAGCCCTGGCATGAATGAATGAATGTTATATGCTTGTGGTAGAAATGCATTTACGGGGCAAAAGTAGGTCAGCTTTCCTGGAAAAACCTCTCAAGGGGAGACGTCTGTCACAGAGAGGAGTAAATAGACTGAGGAGGACCACCCTTTTCATGGTCTCTATCGTTTTTCTCTCTCCATCTCTATTCTTATTTTATTTATTTTCTCCACTACTGTTATTCCTCGTGACCTCTTGGTCTTGCACAAAATAGCCTATATATTCTATTTTCCCAATTTCCAGCGAACCAGAACCTGCAAGTATATAGCTGCCAGACCTGATACTGTTTCTACAGCTGAATTATTCAGTCTGCACCATTTGTTACTTTGCATGTACTGTAAAGTCTCACTTCCCCAGTTTTTCTGATACTTCCATCTTTGACTGCAGAGAACCACAATAAATATACAGGGACTCAGCACATATCTGTCCTGATATCAGCGTTTTCATTTAATATTAAAGAACTCCAGAAATATTTTGGGACGAGAGGGATGGCACCACGATTTCCATTTTCTAGCAGAATGGGGTTTCTACTGAACATGAAATAAACCTCTTTGATGCAATTTTCTTCTTTAAAAAGAAAAAATCTTTACTAACGGGCACTGTCGCATATGTGAGAAGAGTTTGAAAATGGAAAAAAAACCTGGCAGTTTGCAGTTAAAAGAAAGCAAACCTACAGTACTAGACTGAAGTATCCTGCTTCTCAGCTTTGCTGAAGGCGAGTGACACAATTCACTAAAATTTCTGAACCTCTGACTGATTCACTTGTATTGTGGGTCAGCTGGAGTCGGGGTTTTAACCACAAAAGAGAGCAAATGTACAGTTCACCAATATTGAATTTTTGTTTGTGGAACCTCCTAAAAATCTAAATTAATACGCTACCTCTGCAAGAACTTTAATTTTATTCTATCCAACACTGTTAAATATTCTATATCAAGTTGCTGCATCTCTTCACCAAAGCTAAAATAATGTTTAAAAAGAAGAAAACGAAGCTCTCTAAGCACCCTAACTGTAAAATATCTACCATTCTATGAAGTTCCTGAGCCAGTCTCATCAAAGAACAAAGTGACAAGTGCAGATATAATCTAAAATTTTGCACACAAATTAATTAATGGTTGTGCTTTTCAGGCTGGAAACAGACTCTCCTTTATAATTTTAAGAAAGTGAAATTTTCAGTTTCAAGGAAAAAACATCAAAGCAAAGAGTTGCAGACTGTATTTACCTCCAAGGCTGTTCTGTTGGATAAGTGGATATATCAATCACTGAAGTCTAAGCTGTGTAAAATACAGTATCATACAGTATGGCTATTAGCAGTAAAATTACCAGTCAATATCTGCTCTGTACATTGTTTTAAATTAGCTCCCATGACACAGCATAGCCTGGAAGAAAGAAAAACAAATGCAGACATGAGTGTTGGATACAACTGTTTCATTGTTCCAGGGCAAAGTCTGAATGCCAAATTAAGCCGGTCATCTAGTGTTTTGTTCTGTAGTCCAAGGAGAGGGAAGCCAGATCCAGTGGCAGCAGGACATGGTAGGTTTAGGCTGAGCAGAGTGCAGAGCAGCAGACAAGATCTTAAAAGGAAGGTGTGGCTGTTCGAATGGTTTGATTAACAGTCGCAAATTCCCTTTAAACCCAGTCTGCTGGGGGTCTGAACACTGTGTTCCTGTCAGATTCTGCCTGGTCGACGATGACCGACTGTCAGCCTTACCGCTGTAGGCAGATTCCAACTAAAGGTGAGCCGCAGTGTTGTCAAGACACATCAAATATGCAGCAGACAGTACAGGGCAAAAACAAACACAATAAAACTTTAGAAATTGATAAAACTGCTGCATCAGATCTCAGATCGGACAATGCATCTGAAGTACAGAGACTGAATCTCAGCTGAGCCTCTAAGCCTCCTGAGGGTCTCGGAAAGAAGAAAATATATTGGACAAATTGAGCCTCTAAGAAGTGGGGCATAAAACATCCCATAAATCCTCAAATCCAGTGCTACTGGCTTATAAACCCTCAAAGTAACAGAAAGCCTGAGAACAGTGCTACAGTAAGCTAAAAGCACCTGCAAAGCCAGTGTCCCGCAGAGTGGAGGAGAATGGAGAGAGAGAGGTTAATGTCCTCAGGCTAGTGTTAAATCAGCACTTACATTCACTATGGCCTCCTTGGTCTGAGCCATGTCCGATATCACTCCATCAGTGATGATGAGCAGGACAAAGTACTGAGATCCGTCGTGCACTGCTGCTGCATACCTGGGTGCAAGAAATCACCAGCACAGAAGGGTTTAAGCACAACAGCTCATGTTAGAAAAAAGTAAAAAAATTATGAAAAGGATGCATGCAAGAGCAATCAGAGAGAAACTCTAAAAGGAGCAGAGAAGTACTGTGTGAGAAATAAAAAAAAACATTAAAAAAACATATTCCTCAGAAAAAACCTCCCTCTCCACCCAGTGTGTGACACAAGAGCTTAATATAGACACGTAAAGAAGTAAAATATGTTGTATAGTTCTTCATGTCTCAGAGGTCTATCCAGACACTATTACGAAACCCATCAGAGACACCACAGTGAGTGTGGCCTAGATTCAATCGCCCATCGCTGGCTGCTCTATGAATAATTTATTAAACTGTTTATGCAAGTGCAGCAGTCTTATTCTTCTGGAACACTATTGATTGCCTTGGACTCATCTGACGAGACTTGATGAGCAAAAAAGAGGTGGAAATGTGGCAGATCTCTGCAGCAGCCAAGGACAGGTCAGAGGTGAGTCTTCACTCTTTGCATTCTGCTTGGTCAAATTGACTGCGCGCCACTGACAGTTTAATCAAAGAGCGTGTCCTGTCTGTGACAACAGCAAAAGCGATGACTGCTGTTTAGGGGATTAAAGAGACATTTGTCTTCCTTAGCTGACTTACAACAATGCAGGCCACACTCACTGGAGGCTGTTGAGCAAATTAGGAGAGTACTAACTGTGGAGCCAAACTCAATTTATAGATTCCTACACAGATGAGCGCCTTAAACTAGCTAAAACATTAACCACTCAACATCCTACATTTAGTATACATTATGTATTGTACATGAACACTTCTCACTCCTTTACCAACATCACTTGCCTTCAGCAATTTTTCAGCTTTCTGCTTCTGGTGCATGCAAAAACTGAACATGCACATTAGACACAACTCCTCAAACAAATTGCATTGTTAGGGTCTTTTCCTGGTCATGCAAATAGTAATATTTTCATCACTGATCTGGATGACCTGTTTCTGGAAAGTATCTGCAGGATCTTCATAAAAAACTGATTTTTACTGCTCCCTTTGGGCCTGAGCCTAAAACTTTATCATTTTATAAATATGGCTCCTTTTACGTTCAACTAGGCTATTGACAGTCATAATGTGACTTTAAAATTAAGCATAAAATCCTTCTGAGACTTTTATTTATTCTAATTTATATTCCTTGACATTATGTAAAAAAGGTCTGCAGGGGAGTGTTTTCTTTGGTGGGTTTTAAATTAAACTGATTTAAGCTGCAGTTTGTGCTTTCAGTTATCTCAACACTCTAATCTTTAGCTTCTGCCAGTTGTTAGCGAGGCATATAACAGGATTTTAAGCTCTAAGACTGGATGATTCCTGCTTGAAATAGCTCCTCCCACTCTACAACACTACTGAGGAAAGGATTTTTCACAGTTTATAACTGTTGTCATACAAATCAGTTTTTAAAAAGCAAATAAAATCTACATGAAACTGCAAAACTAACACTGAAACAAAAAGCAACGTAAAGCCCTTCAGATGAAAACAAGTTAGAGCAGCCTTGTGTTTTAACCAAGGCAACACATTACTCCTCATTCCAAGTCGGTCAATAGTCTGTTAATTGCTGTTGAGTCCAAGGTTTGTCCAGCAATGTTTTTAAACCTAAAGTCTAATTCAGGAAAGGCTGTATATAGTTTGATTTTAACAAAGGTTATAACAATACACATACATGTATGTAAATTTTACATTTTGCTAAAATTGTTGTTCAGTGTTATCATTTTATTTATTAGATAAACGCCATTAATCTCCTGTAACATCAATCTTTATGGCGAAATTATTAACAAATTACAGGTGAACGCTTGGTGAACCTAATCTAATAAAGTTCAAATCAGCTGTGCTTAATCTGGGGAAGGAGTCCAAAGTCAGATCATTAATATCAAAGCCAAGTCATGGGAGAGTGCAGCATTAAAACAGCAGTCAGAGGGAAACATTGTCCACCTGGGCCTTAACCACAAGCAGCTCATTATGTCTTGTGTGTTTAATGTACTGCTGCTGGTTTGTAGACACAGCTTTTTAATTCACTCAGTGCACTTATTCCATTTGCAATGACAAGACGTTTGTAATGGTGAATTAATGCCATGCCCCATTTACAGTAAAACTCATTAACTGACTAGTGTGGCTCATCGATACGTGTCATGAAAGGCTGCACGACCATTTACAAGCTCCCTCCCATAGACACTGCCTTACCTCCCCACTTTCACCACATTATAGGTCTAAAAAATAAACCTTGGGCCCCAAATATCCCTGATTACCATTTCTATTTGTCTTAGCCTGGCAGCTGATTGTTTATTTCCCCTTCATTATTTCTGCTCAATTCACAGAGAAACCATCACTCACTGTCCTAATGTCTCTGATGGCATGGCTGCCTGCTGAAGATTATTTACAGACTGACTTTCAAAGAAAGGGCGAATGCGCTCTGTCATAAATTCACTGGAACAGATGTTTGTGTTGGTACCTTGCCACGTGATTAACAACAGGAGCGAAGTTGGTGGGTCCATACAGCTGAACTGTCTTAAGGCTTTGATGGTACGCTTCAAGAATCCCCTCCATACCATTACAGTACGGGTTGTCAACGTTGCCATTCTGAAGGGGGAAAAAACAAGACAAATGGTACAAAAAATACAAAAATATCAGAGCAGAACAGTAGATAATACATTTATTCAAACTCTTAAAATCTCAAACAGATTTTTGGGTCCCCAAGGGGCAACAGAGACAAACCATGAACACCAAAGTTATCATCAACTATTTAGATGATGTAGAGAATCCATTCAAAATGTTGCTCATTTTCAAATCCAGCAGAAGCAGAACAACACTGTCATCCATCCATCCATCCAATCATCCATCCATCTTCTCATGCTTTTCCAATTCAGGGTTGCAGGGGGAGCTGGAGCCTAACTGTCATTCATTTAAATTCTATTTTTTTCAATCAAATGAATACGAGTCCATGTGCTAAATGTTCCAGTACGTTCACCAACTAGAAGTTCACTATATTTATATTCTACTGTACATAGTCGTTTGATTCATTCTAAAATTAACCACACCACTAAACAACTATCTACCTTTCATACCCTTCCTGCTACAGGGATTTACTGACATAAAGGTAACACCAGAGAAAATAACACAAAATTATTTACATGAATACACACTATAAATAATTCAACAAAACATAAAATGCTCAAAAAACTATGCAAATCAGTGTTGCTTCTGCCTATACTGCCCCCACTGTTACAATGCAGCATCCTGATGAGGAAACATTGAGGAGGAGCTGCCGCTGTTTTAATAAGCTGATGATGGTGAAACTGAAGAATAAAGCTTACTTAAGCTGTTTTCTCAACAACTAAGAATGTTGGAAGACACACAACATGAGGTATTTTGTTTATCACAGTCTCAATACTGAAATCACTTTCATTGTAGTCAAGAGGGTTACTTGAGTAGAAGAATTCACCTTATACTTTACATTAAGTATACTTAATGTATACTTATACCTGACAGAGCTGGCAGGTAAAGGTACATTTAATGTCTCATCTGACTGCAGTGCATACACCAAAAAAAAAAAGTTTAAGTTTGCAATGAAAACAACACAGCTTTAAATTGTGAATGTGCTGGTTAAAATGTATTTTTCTGCACATGCAGAACAGCCTGTGCGCCTGCACTCTCTTCAAAGTTCCTCCAGAAAAGTAGATTTCACAGTATTTACTTAACACGGTAACAAATCAAATATCCATAAATGTGTACTGATCTACATTTCTAAATTTCTGTGCCAATCATAAGCACACACTGAACCACAGTTGCACAGTTATGAGGCAAAATGTATTCCTTGGGGTTACATTTATTGCTGAAAACATACAATGCTCTTAGTCAATACACAATTTTTCTTAACCACACACCAAAATATTAGTAATTCAGATTTAGGGTCCAGTTATTCCATATTTTCTCAATCAACTTTGAGTGAAGCAGAAAACACAGCCTCCCCGGCACTGTGTTCCCTCATTATGAAGCTGCCACTGAGAAAGGCTCACAAATTTTCAACCGGATTTAAGCCATGCGAGGAAGAAGAGGCTAGCTCATTCATTTTTCAGTCATTTTTGAGTTCTTTACCTGACTTAGATGCTGTGAGCATTGTCCTACATAAAATTCATGGTCTTCTTGAATGCTGCAGCCTTCTTCCTGTAGTGTTGTGTGGTATCTTCCAGTAGCTGGCAGAAGGTCTGGGAGTTGATTTTCAGTGTAAAAGGTCCAACTTGCTCATCCTTAATGAGCACAGTTCACACCCGAACCTTCACCGCTGTGCTGGCGCCAGACTTGAAGCGGTGTCGTATGTCTATTAGTGATCCAGCCATGTGCCCATCCATCTGGCCCATCAAGAGGTGCTCTCATTTCACCAGTTCTAAAACCTTTTTTAAAAAATCTGTCTTCATGTAGTTTCTGGCCTAATCTCAAAGATTAAACTTGTGAATCTTATTTAGGGGTGGTCATATTTACTGTGTGAGCAAATTGGCACCTTATAAAGTACCACAGGACATTATGGTGACACTAAAGCATCATAGGTTTCTGGTAGTTACATTTTGTTTTTTGTTTTTTTGTTTTTAACAGTTAATCTTGCAACCTTGTTTGCTTAATATTTGTAACAAATTGTTTAATTGTTTCTCCTCAAGTTAAATTTTTCAGGAGTGTTTGGTCTGAAAATAAGAAGATGTAGAAATAAGATCAGAATTCTTACTTGCCTAATAACTGTCGGTGCAGAGGAACGTCTGATTTCAAATACAGACTCGTCAATTATTCGAAGCTAAGCCATACTGTATACATCCCTGTGTCTCTGAACTGAGTAAACATTGAAAAATTTAATAATATTTAACAGTGATACAGAAGCTGCATGGGTACTCAAATAGCACAGATGCTTCTAAAATATGTGTGTAGAGTTGAGGGCTGAATGACATTTTGAACAATTTTAGCCTCCAGAGATGTGCTTGTCAAGCGTTGCTTCAAAGGTTAGCATCCTTCCCTATTAAAGCATAGTTCTAACCAAAAAGACACAATATAAGAAATATTTCACCCAAGACTAAACTTTACTTTTAAACCCACTTACATGACTACGGCATGAAAAAAACTGAGACCTCAATTATATGCTGAGATGAATCTTAATTCACAAGTTTTAATGGAAACATGGAGTGATGCAGACATTACCCTGTAGACACACTCCTCATTAGGCTGTACTATGCAGCAGCCAGAGCACATTACTGAGTAAAGCTAAATTGATTTAAGAAGCCGTCAGCCCTACAGAACCTAATTTGCACTATAAAAGGTAAATGGAATTCACTCTGAACTCTGCATGTCAGAGATGTAGCTGCTTTTATCTTGAAATGCGCACATCTATACTGCACATTAAACATGCTTACCCATATATGGAAAGAAAACACATAAATGAGCACTCCCAAAGATAACCTCCAATGGGAGGACCAAAATCATCTTCCCACAGATTCATATTAACTCAGCGAACGGTGCCAAAATACAGCATCGGTGTCTGAAATAATCCCGTAGTTTACTCACCAGTGGAAACTCATGGGAAACCCTCCAATCGGGGGGCAGCTTAGCACCGAATCCCAGGGCTGGGAACATCTTATCACTGTCATAGTCCTGGATGATCTCTCCAACTGCCTTCAGGGCCATGGCATAGGCATTCATCTGGTATGGGTTCATGTAGTGTAGTGAAGTGGACTGTGATGGATTTCCTTTTAAGAAGAGAAAAGTCAGAATCAGTGATGCAGACCATCAGACAGAGAGAGAACTGACAGCTGAGGCAGGAGAAACATGAACAAACTAAAACTAAATTGAATATTTTGGTTTTGAGGAAATCACTGCCGTATTGGAAATAATAAGACTAAAACTTGCTGTGGATTTTTTTTAAATACAGTTTATGTGAATTTAAAGGCTTCTCTTCAATGCTGGGATAAATCATAATGGCAGACTGCAGCTAAGATCATTTTATGAAGAGATTATATGAGCCCTTCAAAAGGATCACAGAGAATTAATGTTTGCTGATTGAATAGTTGGATAATATCTCTAAACAGATCAATGATACCGTTAAATACAATTTTCTCATATTTTTATTACAAGTCATCACAGTTGGAGCTAATGAGTGTGCATTAGAAACTCTAGAAATACCTGGGTTTAATTACACTAAAAAAAAGTCACTTTAGCTTTGATGAGTTGGCATCTGATTATGACTGGTCATCTTCTGTATCTTTACGCTTCCATGTCATAAACCATTGTGCAGAGATAGATAACACATTAAAGGAAACACTTGGATTAAAGGACATTAATTAAAGACATAAAGTGTCTTAGTAAGGTGATTAGCTACCATGCGCTGCCAGAACAGCTTCAATGTGGCTTGGTATTAGTGTTGAAGTCTCTGGGACTCTACTAGAGGGATGACACACTGTTCTTCCAAAAGATATTCCCTTGATATTTTGATAGTGATGTTGGAGCAGATGGCGCTGTGAAACACATTGGTCTAAAATCTACTATAGGTATTTAGTTAAGCTTATGAGTCTGAAGGCCATAAGATACACAGTCCAGTCCTAAAATTTCCTCACTATTAAATATTCCACAGTCAGCTGTTAGTGGTATTATAACAAAGTGGCACTGATTGGGAATGACAGCAACTCAGCCATGAAGTGGTAGGCCACATAAAAACACAGAGCAGGGTCAGCGAATGGTGAGATGCATAGTGCGCAGAGGTCACCAACTTTCTGCAGAATCAATGACTATAGACTGCCAAACTTCATGTGACCTTCAGATTAGCTCAGGAACAGTGCGTAGAGAGCTTCATGGAATGGGTTTCCATGACCGAGCAGCTGCACCAAGTGCAATGCAAAGCATCAGATGCAGTGATGCAAAATGTGCCGACACTGGACCTATACTTTTCTGTCTGGTAACTCAATGGATGTGTGTCAAATGTAAAGTTTAGTGGAGGGGGGATTGTGGTGTGGGGTTGTTTTTCAGGAGTTGGTCTTGGCCCCTCAGTTCCAGTAAAAGGAACTCTTAATGCTTCAGCATACTAAGACATTTTGGATTTTCATGCTCCCAACTTTGTGGGAACAGTTTGGCCCATTCCTGTTCCAATATAACTGCACACTATTGCACGAAGCAAGGACCATAAAGACATGGATGAGCCAGTTTGATGTGGAAGAACTCGACTGGCCTGCAAAGAGTCCTGATCTCAACCCGATAGAACACCTTTGGGATTAATTAGAGCAGAGACTGTGAGCCAGGCCTTCAAGTCAAGAAAGGTGGAAAGTCATCCCAGAAGAGTTGAAGCTGTTATAGCTGCAAAGGGTGGGCTGACATCATACTAAACCCTATAGATTAAGAATGTGACTCAGGTCCATATGCATGTGAAGGTATACAGTCAAATACTTTTGGCAACATAGGGCATGTGAGGCACCACAGGAAAAGCCAGTCCAAGAATCCTGGCTATGCACACAAACAGTCAAGCAATGCAATCAGGAACGACCAGACTTTCCAAAGTTTCCAGTTTTTATCTTACCATCACTGACTCCAAATACCTCTCAACACTACATCTGGAAAATGTAGTTTATTGAGCAGTTTCTGATAAAAAAAAAACTGTAAATAAAAAAAACACCATTTTTCCTCAAATCCTCAACCTCTC
>VUQK01020620.1:24759-46011 GCA_015106715.1 Bujurquina vittata
ATTATTATTGTTAAGACTATGTTCCTCACATTCTCTGCTATTCAGGGGGGAGCACTGTAAATCTGTCCTCAGGGTCAGACTGTTAACACCATGTTTTACTCTAATGCTCACCACTTCTCACCAGATATTCTTCCTCTTTCCGAAGATGGACGTAAAGTGAAAGGGTTGGCATTTTGACACAGTGAGGAGATCCAGTATCACCTCCGGTGTCCATCACAGATGGTGCCTGATATACTGACAGGACTTCCAAAGAGTGTTCCAAATATGGCAGCTGTGCTGAACAGTGTATCACTGCACAAGAAGGCAGTTTTAAAGGGTACAGCAGCCAAATTTAGATCAGATACAGCTTTTGATTGCACTTTGCATTTGAACACAGCACAGCAAAGGAATTCATTCAGCAACAATATTAATAGATGGACTTTAATACTGTTTTCTGACATCAAAAGCTAATATTTCTTCCTTTAGTAGAAGCAACTTCTTGTAGGATGTTTTCATACTGTAGTTCTTTCCCATTATCCATGTAAAATTCTTTCAATAGCAAGATGTTTGTGGGACATTTTGCAACAACGCTCAGTTTTGAATCCCTTTTTTAAAATGTGACATTTTACTTCTTGACAAAGTCTCTCACTAACCCTCAGTTTTACTTACAGTACAGTGTCTTCAGGATCCAGTTCATTTTCAGCTTTCAAACACGTGGCCTCACAATAACTTGGAGTTTTCTTTGCTATGATGCTGAACACATAGATTACTCAATGACTGCAAGCTGCCCAGTCACTAAGCATCAATCCAAACTCTTAACATTTTCACCACCATGCTCCACAGTTATGAGATTTTGCTCCTTGGTCTGAGCCAAACATGTTTACTGTCGCTGTGACTGAACAACTGAATCTTTGATTTGTCTGTCCAAAGCAAATTATTGAAAACAAGCTTGATTTTTCCTTCTGAATCTATGCCAGTTCTTGGAAACTTATGTTGGGCTGTGACTGTGGCTCAATCAAACTAAAGGCCCTTTCCCAGAGGAAGTGGCATGTGCTGCACTGAAACTCATTCTTTTCTATGGCTTACACAGAGCAATAATAGGTTCCTGTGGCATCAAGCAAAGCACAGCATGACCGCGCCAGCCGGCGAGCACTCATGTGTCGTACATTCACGCAATTGATAGAAATGCACAAAGGCACATATAGTATGTGTGAAGACCATGGGCAGCTTCAACAAGTGACATAGTGCAGGCAGAGAAAAGGGCCAGCTCAACACAAATTTTGAGTCAATGTCTTAACCTAGATGTCAGTGCAGAACATGCAGGAAAAACTTGTTACCCAGTGATTCCAATTTATTTTTTCGCATTTGGCAACTGATTGCAAGTAGTTGCAGCCACCAATCAGTTGCCCAGAGGTTGAGCTTACAATGCCATCATCATATGAGCAATGATTTTAAGTCACAAGGAGATTGCATGGGTCACCTGGTGGGAGGCAACCCATCTCCAATCATACTTCAACTCCAACTGACTGCAATTAATGTTTCTCAGCAAAAATTTGCTAATAATTCATTCAGATTGCCAACATACGGCAATCAATCTGATTCAGATGCATCTTTTTGCATTTGGGGACTCAACTCAGCTGGTTGACAATGGATTGCATTCTGGTTATATTCCTAAATGCTGATATGGACTGGGTAATGTGTTGGCAAGGAAGAATGCCACTTCATTTGATGGAATTGAAAATTATCAACCTACAGAGGGCTGAATTCAAAGACACCCCGAAAATCAAAGTGAAAAAATTATACAGCAGGCTGAAATTTCCTTAATAATTTTAATTAATTAATTTAACACCAAAGCAGCCAAAACTGTAACCAAATCAGTATCCCAGAAGTTTGACTGACTTGATGCGATACTATGATTAAAAAGTGTTCCTTTAATTTTTCTGAGCAGTGTATATTCCTATATGAAAACAAGGTTGCAGAGTACATGTGACATTTTGCTTGTGCCATCACAAGCTGATTGCATGTAAAAGTCACCAAAGTCACTTTGAAGATTGCAACAGACTACAAGTGGTTGCAGACTTGATCCCAATCGTCAAAGCAACCATTTCAAACCATTTCAGTGCATATTGTCGCAATATTTTCGGTCATGCCTCAGTCTCTCATCAATGTTGGATCACTTCCTTAATGGGACTCTAGAATTATAATTTGGTCAAATAACTCCTGATTTTTTTTACCCAAAATGGGTTGTATGCTCTGAAACACTTTGTGCTAGATGTCCAAAAATATCACCAATTGTGTTTGTCTGTTCAATAAGACAATTCTACACCATTCAGATATAATGTAGAAATAAAGTGTTTTGTAGTCTGTTTATTAACTCTTTTTTTAACCAATCACTTATGAGAAAGTGAATAAGAAAAAGAATTAAATCACCTTAAATAAATAGCAATCCAAGAAAATTTTTAGTCATGAAAGCTAATAATTAATAAATGAGTGGATCCATGTAGTCCTACACATTTAAAAAGCAGCCGTGCTTTGGTTGCAGCAGCATTCATTAACATCATAAGTAAGAATTAATGTTGTGTTACATGTGGAATATTTACTTCAATGTATCTTCCTCAAATTATTTTTGACAGCTGAGACTAATGGCATCCCGAATACAGTACATCTACACACATCTGCTCTCTGCCTCTGTAACACAAAATAAATTTGGCACAAAAACAACTTGCAGACGAAAGATAAAGCTTCCCTCCAAACAGAAACAGAAAGGATAAGACAGCCTTGACTTAACTTAAGCTCTGACTTAGAGAAGAAGAGAAGACAACAAAATGCTGAAACTTTCTGAGACCCCAAAAGTGTCATATTTTCAACGATTTCTTCCAGGCGAATTTGAATACACAAGGGGCTCCATTGTTAAGAGTATTTCTCAAAGAATTCATTTGGGAGACAACAGAAAGCACAGAGGCAACTCTTTTATGATGATGTAAAAGACCTCAAGAGAAAAAATAAGTACGTAGACACCGGAGAGATTTTCCTGCAGAGATTTCATATTTTTTTAAAAGCTGCCACATCTTTTTTAAGCAGTAGTCTTTGTCCTCAGCCTTTCTCGCAGACATGATGGGCTTCTAACATCTCTAAATGGGTGTAAGAAAAAAGAAGTACCACTCTATATATTGCCTCACGCCACTCACTGGGTCATGTTAATTAATGAGATAATCTCTTTAACTTCTCTCTGAAACTGTTTTATGTGAAAATTATTAACACAAGATGAAAAAAAGCAGTTTTAAGTTTCAAAATGAGACTCAAATTCAATTCCAGTTTTTAAAAACATAGTGAAAGCAGCCCCTATGACGAGATTTAGGTTCATGTAACGTGACTGCATAGTAGAAGCATTGATTTTTATTCTAGTAATATCTATTATTAGAGAAAAATCAAAAACATGATAACGCCTCAGTAAGATTTGCAGATTTCAAATCATTCAATTATAGAAACAAGCATGTTCATGCACTTGAGTTAAGTTCAAATGCCAGATTTTCTTAGCAGGCCAGATCAGAGTGAGGCCGCATGCGGAAAATGCACCAATGGGAGTTAAAAGGTCTGTAGGTGATCTGCTAAGATTGCACTAATTTATAAAAAAAGATGAAGCCAGTTCTGATTGATGACAGGCATTCTGCCAAGAGCAGCACAAATTAACAGGTCACAAACCATCAGACCTGATGACAGAGCACGTAATGTGCCAACCAAAATAATTCAGTATACACACAAGGGTTACGCAAGTGTTTCTCTCTACAAACAGCATGGCAATTCACATCGGTTAGAGGCAGCTGATAACCAATGAGTTTTGACATGAGAAAATCTTCTGTTAGAAATTGCTGGGGACTGAGTGTGAGTGAATTACAACGTACTCCACCATATAAACATGAACTCTATGTGTTGACCTGAATAATGGGAAGAAAAACATAAATCATTATTTATTAGGGTGCTGCTGTAGCTCACCTGGTTGAGTTGGCGATCCATGTACCAAAGGTGCTGCTGGAGCACACAGACTACCCCGTCATGGACCAGTACTTTTTAGACAATAATTCATACACTTGTAATGCACTTTTATTCTACTGTATTTAAGTTAAACACTGAATCTATCACACATAAATACACGCACGCGCACACACACACACACACACAGACAGATGGATCAGAGGCTATTAGGATTCAGCTTCTTGCTCAAGGACATTTCAACATGCAGACCAGAGAAGCGGAAGATCGAACCACTACCCATATTTACTTTGTCTCCTCCCCACAATTAAGTTTTTGTCTGTTCCAAGAACAATAAATACCTGGTATATGAAGGCAAATGTCAATAAAATGGTGCACCAAATTCTTTGCAGGCCAGTTTTTGATCTTACGTTAAGATAAAAACATACAGATGTGGACAAAATTGTTGGTACACTCCTGTTAAAGAAAGAAAACCCGAAATGGTCACTGAAATAAATTGAAACTGAAAAAACAGGAGCTCATGACAATCAGACATTGCTTTTGAATTGTGATTCAACAAAATGAATAAAAACAATAAACTAATGAAACTGGCCTGGATAAAAATGATGGTACTTTAAGTTTTTATTTTGCTGCATAACCTTTTGAGACAATTACTCCAAGTCAAGTGATTTCTGTAACACTCAATGAAACTTCTACACCTATCAACAGGTATTTTGGCCCACTTCTTGTGAGTAAAATGTTCCAGCTGTCTCAGGTTTGAAGGGTCCCTTCTCCAGACTGCATGTTTCAGCTCCTTCCACAAATATGCAACAGGATTTGAGATCAGGGCTATCCTGTTGGGGGACCCATGACTGTGGATGAGACAAAGCTTTCTGACACTGGGCAGCATATTTCTCTCCAGAATGCCTTGATAGTCTTGAGATATCATTGTGCCCTGCACAGATTAAAGACACACTGTGGCAGTTCCAGCAAGCATCCAAGGGCGTTGGCCACAGACCAGGTGAACCTTAAACAGGAAGATTGAGCTGCTTGGAGATGGTCTTGTAGACTCTACCTTTAACATGCTTGTCAATAATTGTCTTTCTAATCTCCTGAGACAGCTTTGTCCTTAGCTTTCTGTGGCCCATGTTCAGTGTGGTACACACCGTGATACCACACAGTACAGTGACACTTTTCACTTTAAATAGACTGATTACAAGTTAGAAGACACCCCTGATGCTAATTACTAGACACCACTTAGTTTAACAGGTCCTTGTGGTCAATTATTTTCAATCTGTTCAAGGGTTACAATTATTTTTTGTCTAGACCAGTTTCATTTGTTTGTTTTTAAAGCGAACAACATTTAAAAAGCAATGTCTGATTAGTTAATTTTCAGTAAATTTTTATTTATTACTTTTTCTGTTTCCAATTATTTCAGTGGTTTTTGTGTTTTTTTTTTAATGGAATAGTACTAACATTTTTATAAACAGCTCAGTGACATCTGGGTTTGAGGCTCCTGATTGTTTTTTAAATGTCAATTTAATATTTCATATTTACATTACTGTAAACTTGGCTAATTGCTTATCTGGGTTGGGTGAATACAAAATGCTGTTAAGCTGCACCATCATAAATATAAATGAAGAAAAACCCAAGAGCTCAAATCTGAGATGAAATCCAACACAACATATTTTGATCAATTGTATCAGTACTTCTAACCTCATTGTTTTCCAATTTCCCCTCCTTCCTCCATTTTTCTGCAGTTTCTCAAGGCCAAATTAGATCAGAGTTGAACAAGTAGAAAAAGGTGAAAACACTGTTATACTGACAGTGAGTGAATGTGTACGGTGTGTGAGGGTACAGTATGTGAGTCCATTTGTGGGAGCTGGAGAGAAACCAACAGGACAGATCTGGGACACCCAGCCATCAGCAGCAAAGCAGCAGAAACCTAAAACCAGGGCAGCCGCTGATCCACTGAGAAACATTTCCATATGTGACAGGATGTTCGCCCTTAATTAAGCCCTCAGATCTTCTCCATATTTTATCATAATCATTCATACTCATTCACCCTGCAGTTGAGGCTGTGGACACAATCATTTCCTTCGGGGTCATACTTTTGATTCTTATGAGAAAAATGCAAGGCACCTCAATAACCACAGTCAATAACACTGAGGAAAAATGGGTGAGCACTTATTATGCAATGGAAAGCAACAGCAGGAAACACGATGGAAAAAACGGGAACCAAAGTAATGCATTTAAAACTACTGCGTTAAATCTCACAGCCCTGACTTTCTACCTCATTTCCATGTTTTAGTCACAGCGATGGCATGTCTCTCTGTCACTGTACAAAGTTTTAACACCCAGTATTGACTGTTATTCTAATGCCAGACTTTTTATTTTTCCTTCATTTGACAGCAAAACATGAGCGGAAAGCAAAACAGGGTGAAAACATTAGAAAAGTCAACGGGAACCCAGGTGCTCTGCACACATTACAACACACTACACCACTAGCTCACTGTCATACCTCTGATTCAGTAGTTACACAATAAAAGCAAACAGAGGCTGAGGCTCACGATATCACTATTTGCAGTCAGCAGCACCACTATCTATGACCGTGAACACACAACAGCAGATGACTCGCTGATGTGTGTGTGTGTGTGTGTGTGTGTGTGTGTGTGTGTGTGTATGTATGCGTGTGTGTGTGTGTGTGTGTGTGTGAGAGAGAGAGAATGAGTGTGTAGGGAGAGAGAGAGACAATAAAGAGCTTCAGGCCACCAGTTTAGCTCAGTGGGTGAGCAGGTGCCCATGCCCTATGGCTAACTGCAGCGGCCCAGGTTTGAGTCGGACCTGTGGCCCTTTGCTGTGTGTCTTTCCCTGCCCTTGTTTCCTGTTCGCTCTTCACTGCTACCATTGAATAAAGGCAAAAATCCCCCCAAAAATTTTTTAAAGAAAGACAAACAGCCAGAGTTCTGTGGTTCTTATAGTTATTGCACAGATGATAAAGGGTAGCATGAAAAGTCCATATTGTGATTGGCAGGCTGGAAGAAATGGATGGATGAGACTCTCATGTCAAGTGTTCACCTACTGGATTAAATGGTAACATCACGCCCGATGTAAAAAACCTGACTTTGAGCCCACGAACGGCAATATTGTTTCAGAGTTTCATCTTCCAATGACATGGCATGATGCCCATGAAAAGCTATTCACACATACTTAAGGAATTTTAGTGGTGAAATCTACAATGTTTTAAAAAATCATACATAAACCACTCTACTGGAAAATATGACAATAATTGAGTTTATTTTTTTCACGCTCAAGTGATTAGTTGGTGGTAAAAAAAAGATTTTTTTCCAGTCTTTTGTTATTCATCCTTCAAGCCAAGGTATGAACCAAAGCTGTGGTTTTGGAGAATTGTGACATCCCTAAACAGTACCTTCATTCAATTTTACTTTAACTGTACTGTTTAATGTTGATATTTGATGACCTATTCAGGAACTTTCATACTAAATTACCACGTAAAGTAGCCAATTTATGCACAGATATTCTATAGGACTGAGGTCTGGAGACGAGCTCCATGACCTTAATATGCTTCTTCTTTATCCACACCCTTTTTGATATGGTGGTATGTTTTGGGTCATTGTCATGCTGAAAGACTCCTCCATGACCCATCTTCAGTTTTCTGGCTGAGAGAAGGAGGTTCTCATCCAAGATTTTACGGCACATGGCCCCTCTAATTGGTGTCTCAGTGCAGTGAAGTCAACCTGTACCTTTAGCAGGAAAACAGCTCCAAAATATAATGTTTCCATCTCTGTCTTTGACTGAGGGGATAGTGTTCTTTGGCCCATACTCAGCATTTTTCTGCCTTTAAGCACAAGTTGCCTTTAAGTCAAGTTGATGCCAAAGATTTTGGTTTCATCTGACTTTCTCACCAAGCTCCTTGCTGATGGTCTTGTTGCCCATTTCAGCCTTCTGCAGGTACAGTCTTCTCCCTGAAGTCCTTTGACGG
Source organism: Bujurquina vittata (assembly GCA_015106715.1). Lineage (NCBI taxonomy): Eukaryota > Metazoa > Chordata > Actinopteri > Cichliformes > Cichlidae > Bujurquina > Bujurquina vittata. The sequence goes on from VUQK01020620.1 coordinate 32,711, forward strand.
CTCTTTGGTCTTGCCCATGGAGGTGGAGAGGTTAGGATGGAAGATTTACATTTTACAGTGAATGGTGTTGATTTTTTTGCAGTTTAAATGGAGAAAGGCAGCAAGTGCATACCAGACATGACCGCAACCAGTAGTCATGGTTAATTTATCCTCTTGTAGTAAGCCTGAGGTTATTTGGAGAGGCCTGATCTCTAATTTAACTGTCAACCTGTTTCTGTTGTTAGACTCTCTTTTGGTACCCAGCTTTTTATTATCTTTTTACACCATTCACCCCGAATGCCGCAGCTCGGTGTTTACCCAGCTGTCGCACAACTGCTAAACAAGATAAAAATGCATAGAAATGTCTTTCAAAATTAATTTTAAGGCATATAAAATACTCTGAAAATACTTCTAATAATGTTGCAATTCCCGACTACCTGGTCGGGAATGCAAAAGAACAAAATTATGAACATGAAAATATTTTTCAAAAGCCCCTCTTCAAAGCAGTCATTTTGACATGAAATAGTGGGACAGCACAGGTGTCACTAATGACATTAATATGGTTTTTGTTCTATGTGCAAGCCTTAATGAATGTGATTAGTCACACCTGTGTTCAAGCACTAGGCTCAAACTGGCTGCTATGACAAAGGTTTATTCAGCAGATAAACTATTGGGAAAAATATGTTTCTTGTACATGTGTTAAACTCATATCAAAGGTGAACACAGAGTCTGCACAGCCAATCACCAATATGCAAATCTCACTTTTGAGTGCAGGCATTTAGAAGTAAATGTCAGATTTTCTGTGTTTTAGCACAAAGGAGCCAGTCACAACGGCGAAACATAAACAATGTGTGTACATAAACGAGAATAATGTAACTTGCGCCCAAACACAGGACTCACCCTCCTCTGATGTAATCCAGGAAGGTGTGCTCTGACTCTACACTGAATGACAACAAGGACACCTGAGAGAGAGAGAGAAAAAGACCCAAAAGATTAACTCGTCCTTTTTAATTAAACAAAATCTACCAATCTACACATTAACACTGACCTCTCAAAATGACCTATCCATGCAAAATGATTGTGTTGGCAAAGCAGCACCTTAGAATTACATTCACTGAACATCAGTGTGCCTGCAGACTGATGGATGACCAGCATGATGGATAGCTAGTCACAAATTTTAATTACAGAGTCACGGTATACACCAAGAGCTGTAACAAAGCCGTGGCTCATTTATGAACCTCCGTCACTCTTCAATAAAAGACACAGACACAGAGTCCCTTCATTCATTTTCAAAGACCTGAATGATCATCCCATTTGAGGTCAGGGGAATGTTTTCCCGTCTACTTAAATTCACTGTCTGGATCATAAGCTCAGAGACTGTGAATAGAACAAAAACATTTAGCAGAGTTCATGCAATCCACTTAGCGGAAACTTCTTGATGAATACAAAAGAGAAGGGAGGCAGGGTTGTGAGTGCACCAGGAGATTTGCTCTTACTGTAGCTCAGACTCACCGTCCCAGAGTTGATGTATCTCTTTTTCTTTATTTTCTTCTTGGCATTCACCACCTGGTGTGAAGGCAGAATAGGAACGAAGGATAATGATAATGTAAACTTGCAGCACAATTCTTTTTATCTACCCTTGGGCAAGTAATAAAAACATCTTTGTCCTCCTACTCCATGTCTGTAAGGGTAATGGAGCATAGGGAGTGAATCCAATAACTGCAGCAGGTGAGAATGAGATACCATTGATTATCCCTTGCGGCATAATACTGATAATTCAGAGGGATTTTTATAAGAATCTGCACTCTACTGTAAATTGTACATGCATGCTGCATGTACAATTTATGCTGACGATAACCACATAAAGAATGAATAACGCTGTGTCCAAATCCACAAGTGTGGGGGCAGATGCATACAGTCAGGTCCAAGATTTTGGACAGTGACTCCATGTTTGTGCTTTTGTCTCTGTGCACCACACAGTGGAGGAAATGAAATCAAGCAATCAAGATGTGCAATCTTTCAGCTTTAATTCTGAGTTTGACAAAAATGTTGCATCAACTGTTTTTGCATAGTCCCTGCATTTTCACAGCATCAAAAGTAATTGCACAATTAATTGATAAGCTGTTTATTTTATGATAAATTAAGGCGATTAAAGGTCTACAGTTTATTCCAAGTGTTAAATTTCCATTTGGTAATTAGACTGAGAAAACAAAGGAGAGCTCAGGTCTGGACAACCATGAAAAACAACTAAAGTGAATGAGCTCAGAATTCTTTCATAGATGAAGAAAAACCCCTTGACAACCTCTAGCTAAATCAAAGAACACTCTTAAGGGTGTAGGCGTGTCATTGTCAAAGCCTACAATCATGACAAGTCTTCATTAATGTAAATACAAAGGATTTCGTTCAAGCTGCGAGCCACTGGCAGCACTAAAGTACAGAAAGATCAGATTAGACTTTGCCAGAAAGCATCTTAGAAAACCTTGCCTAGCTCTGGAATGAGAAGACTCTTGAGACAGACGAAACCAAAATTAACTAAGAGTGCAGAAAAGGAAAGAAGTAGCTTGTGATCTAAAGGAAAACACATCATCTGTCAAACATGGTGGAGGCAGTGTTTCAGCGTGGGGATGTATGGCTGCCAATGAAAGTGGGTCACTAGTGTTTATTGATCATGTGACTGCTGAGAAAAGCAGCAGAAGTGACAGAGCTATATTTTCTGTTCAGATTCAGCCAAATGAAGAAAAACTGACGAGATTGTGCTTCACAGTGCAGAAGGACAATGACCTGAAACATACGTACAGTTAAAACAGCTTAAGAGCTGGTGGATGCTGAGAGGTTTTAGCCTGCACTTCAATAAGATATTAGCTGCTTCATTTCAAATCCTATGTGATGGCTTACAAGGGCATAACTGAAAAATTGTGCAGCTGTCCGAACTCCTACAGAATAAAAACAAAAAAAGGGAAATATACCAGTGATATCCAAGACACGTAATGTGATTACAGCCTTCAGTGCATTAAAATAAAGTTGCATTTAAGCTTGCAGCCATAAACTTGCATGCAACAGAAAGCAAGGTCAAATATCTGCACTGCTCATTCTATGGGTCTGCACACAAACACAAAGCATGAGCCTGGAGGAAACTGTGCCGCATAATAAAGTAAAAGCTATCCCTTTCTACCTTCCTTTCTTCTCCCTTCTCTACTCTTCCTTTCTGGCTCTTACTTTCGAATGCGCTCCCTGAACTTGTATTACAAAAATGATGCCTCACAGCACTGTGACCATCACTCAGTCACTGCCGTGTTCATTACGTCACAGAGAAATCACATTCAGTTACACCATCCTCCTTTGGCATTAGCCTGCTGTCATCTCCACTCATGGCGCTAATGTTTACAAGCTTTGTAAACATGTCACGTTGAGTATACAGAAATATGCAAAGAGCTGAAAAACGTGGCTTTTGACCTATTGAAATTCTTTACTTGTCCATAGTGAGAAGATGGTGTTATGTCATTTTTGTCCGCATCTTTAAAGTTTTTCAAGGTCTCTGACCTGGCTGTGTTTTATATATAGAAAGGTTTAGTGAAGGGTAATGGATGCACATCCTTATGCCGTGTCAGCAGTGTAAAAGGGCACTGTCTTACCCAACCAAACTCATCAGCTTTTCACTTCCTCACTACATTTAATGGCCCTATTCTTTTCTTGGGGTGCGTCTATGACTGATTCAGAGGCTAATGTAATATGGCAAGTGTTTAAACGAAAAGGGACCTATTCTGAATTTCTGAGTACCATCCAAAAAGTGGAATTACTAACATAGTTCTGTCACATTTCCATTTGTATTCTCACCGCAGTAGCACTTTTCCCCAGTCGGTCTATGCCACCACTTAACCTCTGAGAGGCTTAATAGCAGGTAGGGTGAGGACAAACAGGGGAGGCTAGTTGTTAATCTTAAAGAGCCACAACTTTGCTCAAACAAGTAAGACCTGTAGAACTTCCTGCCATGAAACAAGACCTTGCTGAGCATAAAGGGCACATTGATTTGTTTTCAGACTGAGGCAGGTTTCTCACACTGGCACCCACAAAGATGAGGTTCACTTTTGTGCCTGAGAATAATTTGGTGGCACAGGTGCGGCCACAGTTCAGTCATTAATAATTTGCACGTAGCTTTGACCAGTCACGTTTTGCATGGTATTTTCACTTGACTTGAAACGCATGCATTAACCATAATGGATCTGCACAATTAAATCATTCCAGCAGAACGTGATTTGCATTGTGACACGAATTCTACTTTGGAGTAGCTTAAAACTAATAAACTCCCATACAACAGTCCAAATATAAACAAGCAAACGTTTGCTTGTTTTTACATAAAAACTTGCTGCTCTGAAGGTGATAACAGTATTGGCTGTTTCTATCTGCACTCACCTCATACACATTCAGCTGGTTCTCACCCCGACACAGCTCTTTGAAACTTGTGGTGAATTCACCGATGAAGTCATGGCTGGTGAAAAGGAGACGAAAAAACAACATCACAAAGAGTTCATTTAGACACAGAAGGCACAGCCTTGAGAGGTGGAAGATAAACGTTAATGGATGAATTGCAGCACAAACACATAATCATGGATGTATACTTTAAAAAACATATAACTATAATTCATATTAGTAAAGACAGAAAAACTGTGACAGCAGCATTATCTATTGAGGATGAAAACAAAGATGCAATACACAGAGGAAGGAACTCGTGAATGTGCGCGCGTGCGCGTGTGTGTGGGTGTGTGTGTGTACCTCCCGTCTCTATCCCAGTCGTACACCTCCACCTTAATTGTCCTATGTAGCACATCAAAGAGAAGAAAATGAGTTTGTTTGCTTGTGTGAGCATATTTATGCTATGTGTAAGCTACAACCGTAATATTCTTGAGGAGAAATTTTACAAAGAGCATTTTGGAAATGACAAACCAAGCCACTTAAGCTCATTAATTGTTAGTGAAGGCTGAATTAAATCCATCAAAGAGAGCCTGCTCTGTGTTTTGCATGCAAGAGACGCAAATATCTTTCTGAAGATCTAATAGTGACAAAATTTGTTACTTCTTTGAAGTCGTATGGTGCAGCAGACTGATACATGGTAGGTTTTCAAAATATATTAGCTAAAAATTAAATGCCCATTTTGGTAATTGCCAACATTTAACCAAGACTGGCATTAATACAAACTCACAAAGCTTATTAGATTTCTATCGGCTTAATTCATGCATTAAAAAAACAAGAAAAGCAGGGTTTTTTTATAGCAGATTAACAAGATGACATCAAATACCAAAATTAATTGTTTCCATCTGTCTCACTGAGTAAAGAGCAAGTTAATGAAGCCAGAAATTTGGGTAAAGCATTCACAATATTTGTAAAATAGAAAGCTACCCACTAGGAAAGGAACCGAAATAAGCTGATTGGAGAAAAAACAAACAAGTAATACAGGATAAGGCCTCCTCTTTTCTTTTCAAACTGATAGAAACTAGACTAGTGGCTTGCCACCCCCATTCAGCTGCTGCTGTCAGTCATTTGTCAAAAGACACAAGGCGGTTGAATATTAGAGCTACCCTGTTATCCTGACCTGAACTGATTGTGTCTACGCTATTTCCTCACCAAACAAAAATGTGCAAACCGTGTGGTACAGAAAGGGATGAGACGAGAATTGCACTGATGGCCTGTGATGAAATCATCAATTGCCTCCCTCTAAACCAACAAGATTTTCAGAGTCAGCGTGAGAAAACCTTGCAATCCTGACTAGTAGGAAGAAAACAAATTATTTTCGGAGACTCAGGGCCACTTGTGGCAGATGATTCTCCGGTGATGAGCATCATTATAATCAACAGAGTTAGGGGGCAGCTCAATCTTCAGATCAATTTCATTTAAGGTTATGTTTGAGTGGAAATGGGAGAGATTTTGCTTTCTGATCGCTATCAAAGACAGATGATTGCAAGAGATTTAAAAGATTTGCACAAGGGTCAAAAATGTGACTGCAGAGAGAAGGTCAATACAATTTTGCTATAGATTTGCAGGAGAAACGTGAAAAAGGACGTAAAATGTGCAGAAAATAAAACGTAGACCACCTTGTGCATGCATTTGAAAAGAGCCTCAGTCCAAAAAAAGCCCTAGGAATCAATGTGAGGTAAAATTATGTAATTTAAAGTGAAATAAAAATTTAATATTTTTAAAAGTACAGGATGAAAAGACTGGAAATTGCAGCAGCTCTGCTGTATAGATCTCAGAGGGCTCAGTACAGGAAACTGTAGATATTTCATAAGAAAAGCCGAGACCCTAAATGGCTGCAGATTTCTCTTGTCATCAAAATCCTCAAAGGGAATCAGGATACTTTCATGCTTCTGCTCCATCTGTCTGACCCAATTAGCTTCTCCGGGCAGGTGAACAGAGACAGGATTGAAAGCAGCGAACTTTCGCTGACACCCAGTGTAGCGGAGGGCATGGTTTGACATGTTCTTTGATGACTTCTACACACTCACACGGCTGTCTGGGTCTAAACATTTCCCTGCTTCTGCACACAAACGCACACACAGAAGGGCCCCTGTGTTGTTCCAGCCACCTGTCAACATCTTTAGACCAACTCTCCCTCTCCCCTCGGTTTCTTTTTCCTTCGTGTTATTTTATCTTGCTGCCAAAACTCTTCCTGCTCCTCTGGTATTCGCCGATGCCCTTCACTCTGAAAAGATTCAGATAAGCTAGAAGATGCCACCAGAGAAACCAATCAGAAACCCTGAAATGCTCTGAAAGGCTCTCGGTGATTGTGGAGAAATCAATAAAGAGCCAGGCAAGGTGGCATGTAGTGCTAGTCGGCATGTAATAATTGTCTATTTCAGCAGCAGATAGAATAACATTAGAAAATCAATTTTGTCTAAATTCGATAGCCCTGATCCGCGTTGTAAGAACTACACCACATATTAAAACTCTGCACTGCTTTGATTTCTCCTTGAAAAACAAACTGAGTGTGTGTGGGTATTGGTTTGTATTCAAAATGCTTGTGTATCATCAGTCAACCCACCTGTCATAGTCTCCATTGCAGAGCGCTCTGACAGGGATGGAGAAGGGCTGCCACACCGGGTTCAGCGTGTTCTTCACCACCTCGGTCTTGTGACAGATAGTGAACCTGGAGATGCAGGTAAACCAAACAGCTCTAAAATATAAACAAACACTTAAGAAACAGGGATACAATCTTCTCACATCTGAAGCAGCAGACTGCTTTGCTATGCAGCCGAGTTCAAGGGGTCCCAATCTAATTTCTAATTTTTTCAACCTTGCCTCCCTTCCTCTTGGATCTTCATGCCCTCCAACCCAGCTTTGATACACCACAAAACAGAAAACCTACTGAGAAGCAAAAGCAAAAGACCAAAAGACAAACTCACGTGCCATCCTCATTACTTCTGTAAAAGACCATGAAGGGGTCTGACTTTCCAAAGAAATCCTTTTTATCCAGTTTGTTGGCACAAAATTGCATGGTGGCGTAATCCTACAGACAAAGGAGAAACGCAGTGAGAGAAATGGAAAGACTGAAAAGTACTGGACAGTTTAAATCCATGCAACTGGCAGTGTTTGCCTCCTGATGTTTGCGTATACATGCTGTGTGCCAAGATATAAAAGCACTGAAGCACCAACTAAAAGCAAAGTGCTGACTGAATCTTAATAAGAGGAGAGCAAAATTAGTGGGCTCTGGTTTCCAAAACCTTCAAATGCATTCATCACCATTTCTTTATTATGCAACACCTGCATAACAATGCAGACGGGACATGGGATATGAAATTGAAAATAGCTTGTTATGCTGTATAAAATAAACGTAACAATATGAGAAACCATACAGAGGCACATAAACAGATTCTAACACCCTGCACATGGAATGGGGAAGGGCCTGTGTACAAAAGCATGCAAAGGGTGTGAGTGCAGCTAATGATACATTAGAAAGGCTGGTATTATCATAATTATACTAATTTAGGCAGCATTTCAATGTGTACTGCCACATCAAAGACAAAGAGCATGCTCCATAATGTTCTTGATTCCAGTTCAGCTCCTTGTGGTCGCTATATTATACAATAATGAAGCTGCATAATGGGCACACTGGACAGGTAAATGTCCACATCAGAGGAAACTCTGCAAAGTGTTCTCCATCAGCATCATCTTCACCTCAATGATGTTCAAGCCCTTTTAACAGCTTTATAACCCCTAAACCTACCACGTGCGCAAGTCAGGGGTCTAATTATAATATCTTGGAGTCTGTGAAAGTCTTATACCAGACAACACTGAAGCTTTCAAGGAGCAAAAAGAGGAGCTGTCTTTACCCAACTGGTCTTGGGGGGCTTTTAGGTTTTGAGTGCTGCTATAAGATCTGAAACAGCATAGTGCAGGGCAGGGCCTCTATTGATTGCTTTGACCCACATTAGTCGGGCATGGTCTGCCACTGACCTGCCTCTCAATCCCCCAACAGCTCCACTTTATGCCCTGGACACAGACCTAGCACAGAACTGCCACTATTTCTAAAGGTGGGCGTAGCTACCATGACGTCGTGCATCAAATGAGCATGTCCACCGTCATCTTCTTGGTTGTATGCTGCTCATTTGCTAACAACTAACAAGTCATTAGTCAGTGGCGCGCAGTTTCATACAATAGTCCTCCATTTTGAAACATGGTACTACCAATATAGTCTTAATTTTTCATTCATTATGACCCAAAATTATTGAGTAACCTCATGAACTCAGCAGGAAAGTGTTTACAGAGGTTAAGTCAGAGAGCTGTCTTCCCAAAGACTTCTATAGGTCTGGATGCCTTTTTGCAACCTATTGCTATCTGCTGGTCTTCAGATAGAATAAAGGTATAAGACACTTCACTGGCTCATTTTTCTGACCCAAAAGCAGTGTGTTTTAGTTTCTTTCCCTTTCAATGGATGAACCGAGAATATGTGGATCCAACACGAGATAAACAATAATTATTTTTGAAATATTTTGAAATTATACAAAGTTACTCCAAAAAAATTAAATTATGGTGCTGGAAATAAGCACCTATAAAAGATGAGCTAATTTGATTACAGCAATTCTCTTCAATCGCAGCTTGAATCCATGCAACAAAGTGGAAATGCTGAAGCAGGGGAAGAGTAAAGCTATGATTAAAACAGTCAGTGCTGGCAGCTAAATGTGCTGCTATATATCCATTTTCATTTCCTCCTGTCATTTTCAGTTATTATCTGTGTTTCTATCCAGTCTGCAATATCTTTGCATTTTCTACCTGCAGTGCGTCAAGCTCTCCCTCTGTGGCTTTTCACAAGAACATTTAATTTTCCAAGGTCCTTTTTGGTGGATTAAAACTAACACATCACGTTGTAAGAGTTTGCTTAGGCTAGCCCTTAAAAATAGACCCATAGTATAACTGTCCTGCTTAACCCTGACACAGCTACTACAATTACACTATCATGGCAGCACAGTGCCCTAAGCCTTCATTAGGTATAGATAACACATACCCACATTGGAGCCTAGCAGTGTTCTCTCATTAAGTGAGGAAAAGGCAGAACATTCATTTCAGCCACTGAGGTTTAGGAGCAGCAGGGGAATACTGAGTTCAGTCTACATCCTCCTACCCATTTCTCTGCTCTACCAAGATATCGCTGCATGGGGTAAGTGGCAGAGCAATGCACACTGCCACTTACGGAGAGTGGGGCTGGTCCTTTCAAAGAAATACAAAGCAATGCAGACAGTGCATGAATTCATGTTACATAAGTTTATGCCATACTCGGGATCACAGACTGTAGTGAATCACAAAATGAATCATAAGCCAGTGGATTATATGAACCAGAAATTAAGACAACTGCTTTGTATGCTTCACGCATCACTCCATTCATCCGAGCATCTTTCTATTATGACTGTAAGCCTCAGGTGAAGGATTTGTGTCAGCATAAGGATGGGTATTATGTAAGCACAAAAAAAAAAACATGAAATTTTGCGACTACAGTGATAAACTGAAGAATATTTGCTTGAGGAAGATAGATCGAAAATGTCAGTGTAATCAGGTCTTGCTGTAGTGAGCTAGTAGATATTCACTAAGAACTTTTGTGTTGTTTGAATTAATTTAATTTAGATTAGATTAGTTCTTCCGTATTCAAAGGATATAGGGATGCTCTTTGCAGACTAAAAAGCCTCTTTGTAGGAAACTTCTGATTTCAAGCTTTATAAATAAAAGGGTCTTCATTTGACCACATGGGGAACAACAGCTGTTTTGCATACTGATAAGCAGGACCGAGGTTTATGGCTATGTTAAATGTGTGGTTTACTTTTATTTATATCAGACAGAGCTGCAGCTGGACTATGAGGAAGATGCGAAGTGAGCCAGCCACTGCTTAGCACCCCTATGTGCCAGAGGCAATGACAGCCAAGAGGAAGCCTTTGATCCATGCGAAGGGTGTTGCTCTGTCTAATGATACCTGGCAAATCCACCACGAAGGTGAGAGCCAACCCAGTTCTCGATTCACAGTCCCTGTAGAACTTGCCCAGTCGATTCCCACTCTGCTGGTCTCAGTTTCCCCAAACAAAAGTTGCAGTGTTTACCTCAGGCGATGCAGCAACTCTGCTACCTCCATTTATTGGTCACAGGTGGATTATAGAATAAACAACATCCAGATGGATGGTGGCAATCCAAACTGTTAGAATTCACAGGTGTAGCGTTGTGCTGACAGCGCCGTCATCAGAGTCATGCTTTTAGTGTGTCGTTTCTTTCATTGCTCTCCTCTTTTTTTCAAACCTGAGATATTCCTGCTCAGGGTTAAATTCTGTGTAAACAGGGCAGGTCAGGAGGGGCATGTCAAGTCTGTGTCTCTCTAATGGAGTCTGGGAGAAAGGAAATTATCATTTGTACCAGTAACGATCATTTGCATTTATATTACTGAATCGCATCTTGAAGTGGTGCTTTGCAGCAAGGATGCTAACTCCTATCATTCTCATTCGCAGAGCCGATGCACCTGATGACTCACAGCAGCCCTTCAATGACTGTGAGCACTGACACTTCAATCCAGCAGGGCAGAATCAGTAATGGTTATCATGGCGGTTTCATTATCAGCATGGTTTATCTGTCTTATTCTAACAGGCGACTCGCTTGTCAGAGAATAAACACACACACACACACACACACACAAAATCATAGTCAGGTACAGCCATTGTTAAACAAGGTGATTTTTTTACTAAACAAGTATGTCAGGAAGTTAGAAACCGTTGAATCATTGCTTACATGTATTAAAGAACCATAAAACATTTATAGAGAAGCTCAAGGGCTTTTTGTTCAGCCTCTGAGGGAGGCCAGTTGTTCCGGCCAATAAGTCCTGCTCCACTGGCAGCAGTATAATGTGATTATTTACTATCTTCATTTAGCAGTGTGGAGAGAAAGTCAATGGGCATTAGTGGACACAGGTTATTAACGCAGACTCATGGATTAACACACACCACATAGGAGCAAGTGTCTGTTTTAGTGATTGGAATGAAGGCAGTCTCATTAAATAGCTATTCAAACTCATCGCATATTCACTATGTACACAATTTCCAAATGACAAACGCAATTGCAAAGTAACGCGGCATATCCTGCTCGTTTAATGGGGACAGTTATGGCACGATATATCTTACTGAAGTAAAGGATATTAAATATCCCACTTCGCCTCAGCAGACTTGTGAACATTGCTCTACATGCATTATGGAGCAATTCCATGCAACGCAGGCAATTTCACAGTGATGTGTTACAATTTAACAATTCGCTCATTTAAAGTCAGATGTGATGATGGTAAAGGGCCGAGCTCACATGAGATAAGTGAACAGTGCAAAGCATTTACTCTGTCACTAACAGTGTAAACAGTTACCCCAAAGAAAATATGATGGTTAAAACTTTTTGGACTTACTCTGCAGTTTCCCAACTCCTCAGCAGACAAGATAATGGTTCCACACTTCTTCCCGGGTATACCGCTGTGAAAACAAGCAGATATCCTTCACTCATCCAAGAAAAACTTTCAGAGTGATCCATTCTGACCATTTTAGATGTAAGCACGTTAACACTTAGAGGCATTGTGTTGCATTTTGCAGTACCAATCCATGATGCCAATAAACAGCACGCTCTTAAGATCAAGATTTGTCACTGGTCGATCTTTTCAAGCATCCTCTTCTGCAATTGCAAGTGAGTTTGGTTATCTTTGAAAAGGGGGTTGAAGTATATAAGTACAGCTGAAAAGCTGTCTTTTGCCTTTTTATTCTATAAGTTTGATTTCACACGTTCTGAGCAATAGAAGAAGAAGACCACAGATAAGACTCATGGATGTAGTGTAGGAAGACATGCAGACGATTGGTGCTTTGGGAGTTTTTCCTTCCCACTGTCCCTAAGTGCTTATTCACAATATATATTCATAATATTTACAATATAAAGCACCTTGAGGCAGTTGTTGGTTGTTGGCACTATGCCAATTGAATTGAATTGAATTGAATTGAATTGAATTGAATTGAATTGAATTGAATTGAATTGAATTGAATTGAAAGCTTCATCTGGCTGATAAAATAAGTGTATTTTTAAGATGGCGACAGTTTGAGGACTACAATGAACACAGTTTTTCTTTTTTTCACTTCCTTAAGTGAATAAAAACAAGTTATAAATACAAGCTCTCAAGTTTTCAGAACGGTGTGAAATCAAACTGCTGAGAAACAGAGCTCTTTTGATTCCCGTTTGTGAGCGCCACATTAAGACTGTAAAACTGCAGTTGTTTACCGCTGATTCACGCTCCAGCAGATGATCAAGACATATCGCAGCCCAAGAGATGCACCCTGCACGTCTGTGTTTCCATACCTCACCTGTTCAGTAAGTTGCCAATCCAATGGCTTGCTCGAACAAAAATAGAGACAGCACTGCAACAGTTTGTCCTACATGTTATTTGGATGTATTTTTTGAAGCAGAACAAAATGATTTTTTTTTTATATATATATATAATCTCACCAACTCTCAGCATCCACTGAAGCTGTGAGAGGGCAGAACCCATTCCACCCAACACAGAGCAATACACCATATCTGTTTTCCAATCATACGACAGCATTCCAACAGCTACAACTCCTGTCATCTTTCTGGATAAAAAAGGAAATTACATGAGAGTCCTGCTGTGACCATAGCTGGAGACCAGTCATTAGAAGGTCAGACTTGCTGTGATAGACTTGTTCATTGAACTGTGACAGCTGATCTGAATATCAGTACTGCTGGATACATACTGCTAAGTGAGTGGCAGCCATTGACTCTAACAGCAAAAATAGCTTTATTTATAAGGTCAATCTCAAGCA
>VUQK01020620.1:62690-87690 GCA_015106715.1 Bujurquina vittata
GCTTACTCTAATTAAAGGAAACTGCCGGCAGGGAGGACACCTTTACAAAAAAAAAAAACACCTGGGGAGAGCTGCCCAGCAAAAAAAAAAAAAAGGAAACGAAAGAGGGAAAGAAACATGTAAGCAGTAATGTGACAGTTAATTAAGGAAGTCATTCTATAGTTTATTATTGTAATTTCCACACTCTGCCAGGGGGAACATGCTGAAACAATCCACCAAAGGAGAGTAAGTTTGGAAGCATCTGCCAGTCAAACTTAATGTAAAAGTAATTAAACCTGAGCACACCCTGGATCCCACCTCTGTGATAAAAGAGAGATGTAAATGAGTAACGCAAATTGTGAGCGAGTGCACTCCCTCCTTTCCTGTCCCAGTGTTGTATCTCAATAGCGCACCAAATGAATTCATTAAGTGTCTAAAAATCCTCAGAGACCTTCATCGCAGTCCTGGATACATCCTAGAAGTCCACCAGGGGATTCATGCTTGGCGGATATGGATTTTTGTAAGCACATATCCACTCCTGGAGGAAGCGGGGTGGGGTGGAGAAATGATCCTGACTCTGTTCTGGGAGATCTCAAAATGAAGCTGCACCTTCCTGACCCTCTCACTAGTGTGGCCTTTCCAAAAAGGGAAAGCCAGGACAACGGTCTTTGTGAGTTTTATGGGTCTTGGTTTCAGACATTTGCTTTGCTTAGCAGCAGAGAGATTAACGATAAAACTTTATATGAAATATTTATCACCTTATACCAATCTCCACTCAGCGAATGACTACTGAGACACTGCACCAATGAATAATTCCTTGGGAGAGAGTAGAGCTGATGGCGAGCAAGAGAAAAGAGAAAACGAGTGACTTTGAGAGAAAATGACAGACAAGAAAGGGGGAGAGGGGATGATGACATAGATGGAGGACAAGGAAACATGATAAGGGAGAGGATGGTGAGCTTGGGTTTGAAACAAATGAAGAACTGGAGAAAAGGGCGGCAAATATAAAAAAAAAATAATAATAAATTCTCGGTTTGTGTCCTCAGAGACGTGGATCAAACAGAATAACTCACACGTCAAAGCGCAGATTCTGCTTCTCCTCGAAGAAGTAGTCCAGGATGTACTTCCTGACAAAGTCTGGGTTTAGCGTGTTGTCTATCACCTCTGTTCTCCCAAACTAGAAAAAAAAAGACAAAGAAGACATGAAAACAAAGCCTTGCAAATCTGCATTTACTGCTCTGTTACCTCACACCATCCCATCTCTCATGCTAACCAGCAGCCATCTGAATTTGTGGCTTCGGTTGAGATCAGATTTGATTAACAGAAATTAGCCATCGCAAGGTGTCTAGCTCTAGCTCCTCTTCTTCTTTGCCATTTCTCATTGTGCTGGGGATGCATGAGTTTGCAGAAGGCATTTTATTAAGTCCAATGACACTAATTTCCTTTACTGCCAGATTCTCGCCTCCATCACTGTCTGAGCCACTTGAGAGGCAGGTGACTTTCACATCTACTTTTACAGAGGGGAACTAATACCACTCTTGTAAAAAGAAGATAAAGTAGGGCCACCAGGACAGACACCAAGAACGATTTCATGAGTGTCACAGAGCAAGATTTTCTGATGAAGAGATGTGCTGACAAACAAATCAACAAAAAATAGAAAGTGCCGTGCCCCCTCCTCATAAGCACACACACACAAACACACACACACATTAATTGTATCCAACATGAATAATTCAAAGTCAGTGAAGTTATGTTGAGCTGCATAAATAAAACATCCCCAGTAAAAAGAGTTGCCATAAACTGACACAGTGAATGAATAATAGCAGTGTTAGGGCTTAATAAGAAGATGAAACAGCAGGATTACAGGCTCACACTTTTATGATTACATCCAGTGGGGGTAAAACTCAAAGTGAGCCCTAACATGAAAGCAGACAAGCAATGCTACAGGAGCAGTATGCCTTTAACGGATGTACGCCGATGCTAATGCAAAGACAGTCAGGGTGGATTATGTGCAACACATGACAGTCCAAGAGTGTGTCTTTGCTGAAGTGTAGCCTGCCATCAGGTATAAAAGTGTGTCTAGGTCTATAAAAGTTTAAAACTGTGTGCTGTTACCTCCTCTCCTGCTTTTCCTGTCAGAGAAATGTGAGAGCTCTGCTCCAGCAGATGCAAAGGAGGTGAAATCTGTGCCTATTTTTAATGACAGAAGCTGTATGTGGCAGCAGGAGGGCTATAGCATATTCACTTTGGTGCCACGCCAAACATAACAAAGGAAGAAGAATCAGCACCAGAGCAGCAAAAAGCCACCCGAGGAAATAACAGATCTCCCACTCCACACATTATCTCTACCTTGGCAAGTACAGGGCCAACATGTAAAGCCAAGCTTGCAAAGCACTACAATTAACTGTCAACCAAAGAAAAAAACAGACCCTTCCTGCAAGGATATCAGGGTGTTGGCAGTGTGACTTCTTTCCCTTAAATAACTCCTACTAGAATAAATTGTGAGCCCTAACTTCAGAAAATTTATCTTGGTAAAAAGATTAGCATTGAAGTTTTTGAAAGAAATTTATGCAGGTTATACTGTGTCAGCTGTTCAGGTAAGTGAAAGTGCGAGACAGGGGAAAATCTGTCATGCACCAGGAGTAAAAACTGATGACGGGGTTGGATATTAAGACTTTAAGTCATGCTGTAGGAGAAGAATAGGTTGTCAGTTTCACATTCAGATCAAAAATTTGTTATGGGCGCACCGATTTCCTACTGGTAACAAAACACAATGCATATATAGCATCTGTTCTCATGTTCTTCTGTTGATGAGGAATGTGAATGACCAGCAGATTATGGGAAAGCTTGTCCTGTAGAACGGTAATTGGATTACAGCTGGTTGGTGGCACACTGGCTCCTGCCAACCATGCTTACTTGCAGCAGAACAAAAACACATTACCTGACAGAGGGGCAAAAGAGACCCTGCGCTTTATCAATTCTGCGCAGCTTGACTCTGGTGCTCGCAAAGCCTGCTGTCATCTGCAGCTGAAAACACAGGCCCGTATCTCCTACAGGGGGGAGACATTCAGGCTGCACTCGCAGTTTGTACACTCGAGGTGGGGCACTGTAACCCGAGGTGACAACTGTGGGAGGCTTGCCACAAATGAAGAACACACTTGATACTCGTCTAAATTTGCATGATAAAAAGTAAAACTACTTTCGGGCTTAGGAACAGAATGTTATGTGCTACCAGTGCTGAGAGTCAAACCACCAGACTTCCCTTCAGAGACATAAGAGTAAAACTGCCAGACACCAACCTCAAGTCAACGCTGCAGAAATATTTCTTAGAAAGTTCATGATGTTTGACTTCTTATAATTAAAAAAAATCAGCTTATTTCCTTTTGGGCATTTAAGACATTGTCACACATGCACTGCAGTGTGATTACATGCATGGGCATACATTACCTGATGGAGGTAATGCATGCATGTTGACATATCTGCTTCACCTCCCTAATCGCTCAGTCTAAGTAGAGTGTAATAGGACAGCAAGCTCCACATGACTAGGAAAAACTGGTGATTGCCCAGCGATTGCATCAAATATTTTTTGGGATTCGGTGACTGATTGCATGTAGTTGCAGTGGCCAACTGGTTGCCCAAACCTCAACTTTCCATTGCACCAGGCAGCCTGTCTCCAAACAATCACGGTCCAATTGGAATTGACTGCAATCACTTGGCATACACACAGATTGGCAAAGGTTTGCAAGTAATTGCTGTCAAATTTATAAACACAGACAGATTGCCAACAAGTTGCAATCAGTCTGAGTCAGTCTGTGCTGATGAGTGGACCTTGTAAGTTGCTTTGTGATAGGAAACGTGACTCTACTGGTTGTAATCTGGTTATAGTCCTATATATAAGCAAGGCTGCAAGGACCTACGTCATTATTTGAAAATTACTATTTCAGATTTATGAGGTTCTGTTTAATGCAAATTTCTTTGCATGTAGAGGTCAACATATTTTGAACAAATAGCAACAAGCAATTTTTATTGATTCATCACAATTGATCTGACTGTGAGTGGTTGCCAGCCTGGTCTCCATTTTCATGACAACCATTTCAAAGGCAATAAGGTCACAAGTTCAACACACATCACTGTGATCCTTTTGGTCATGCCTCAATCTCGAGCAACTGTTTTCCCTTGTGTGACTGTCACATAATACAAAGACAGTGTGATGTTCAGCAGCATCAGTGTGAGCACGGCAAACAAGAGTATGCACACGGCAGGCAGCAACGTTCCCTAAATCAATCAGAGTATTTCAAGTGAAGAAATCACCTACTGTGTGCTACACATTAGAAAGGGCATCTTTGGACTGTGTCCTGACCTGATTCTCCCAACATCGCTGGCTTTAGATGAAAGTCAACCTTTTTCTTGAGTCAAAAGGTTGGCAGGCAATCAATAGAGACCCTAAGGAACATTTAGACTCCAGCATAGAGGTACCTTAAGAACATTATTTGGCGTTTTATGTTGAAGCTGGGATCGACAAAATGTTTTCTGTGTCATTAGACAAAAATCTGAAACCCGCAAAGAGCTAAAAGTCAACATTAGCTTATTTTTTAGTTGCTCCTCAGGTTGGAGGGCAGAGCTGAAGATGGAGGGCAATTAAGAGCAGTATTGACCTTCTTAAGAAAGCTGAAATGTCAACGTATTTCTTTAAGACGTGGTTCATAGGCTTGGTATTCAATACAGTGTGTGTGTGTATGTGTGTGTGTGTGTGTGTGTCTCCATGTAAAGGTGAGATTTATTTTCTTTCATCTACAGGGGCCACAGGATTTATGGTCTGTCCAAACTGCATGTCAGATGGTTGGCTACCATCAGAAGCCACCTCAGCCAACACCTTTCTGAAGTCAGATAAGGGGTATCTGTGTCGTGCATTATCTGTCACTTTTAGAAATCAACAAACTGACATTCACATCCACTTCAAGCTGTGATCAGTCACTGTGAGCTCAGGTTTGCACTTATTTTTCAACCTTGCATGTCGACTCCTTTTACTAAATCCAACGCAAATGTCAGTGTCTCTGTGGAGGGACTGTCTGGAGTATTTCTCAGCTTCTCATCGGCATTTTTTGGACAGTCCGACAGTAGTTCCTTAGAACAATATGTCTCAGTTTATATCCTGGAAAAAATAATTTAATTGCATTACAAGTGGAAAAACAGAGAAAAATAATTTAGTTTGCCGTACTTTAGTTTTCAGGACTGCTCAGCAACATCTGTGGTTAGACGCAACAAGTTTCTGTAACAACTGTAGTGAAAATTTGTTCCATCTTTTACTCAGTGAAGCTTTCAGCTAATTCATAGTAATGCTAAATATATTCTCTCCATGGCAACTATTGGATTTGTCACGGTCATGATTGTGAAAGAACCATTCATACAGCTAAGGATATTATTTAAAAAAGCCAGATGGAATGCTTTAGCTCAGCTGAGGACTTTCTGAATGGTTTATCACCTTGCCTCTGTGCCAACGCTGTTTGTTGTTTTTTTTCAAATGGCCTGTGAGCCGTACTGTTTCTGATCATTCTTGTTGATCCCTGTGGTGATTTTTCATGTTATTTTTCACCTGTTCTTGGTTTTCTCATATTTTACTCATATTATTCAGTCTGCTGGTAGTCTTTCTGAGTCTGATTGTTTTGTTTCCGTTCTCAGTCATAAGTCCACCTATTTTTTATTTATTTTTTCTTACTTTTAGAAAATATAAACCAAACTGTCGATAGCTGATGGAGCTTTTTGCCAACCTGCTGACTAAACAGTGGCCTTTTTTGTGTAAAAACACAATGAATGGTCTTTTCTTTGAGCTCCATTCTTGTCTTTTTTGTAGTTTCTCTTAACTAACAAGTGCCAGGTAATTTATAGTGAATTTATAATGCAGTGTGAAGCCAATATACTGAATTTAATACAGCAGTTAGCAGAGTGAGTACAGGTGTAGATTATCACTTAGGTTTGACGCTGGAACTGACATTTTTTTTTTCTGCTTATACATTTATATTTTATGAAATAATAAATCTTAAATTTGGGGATAGTTTGATTGTTTAATTAATAATTTGTCCAGTGTATGCAGAAATCCATATTATCAATCTGGGCTGTTCCACAAAAACTTCTTATGCAACTTTTCTCCCTTTTAAGAGGCAAAACCAAACAAAAATATGAGAAAAAAAAAATGGTAATTTGTATTTGTGTCTCAAATTTTTCCCACTTAAATCTGGAATCACTCCTCTGAGTGCTAACAACACCAGAGCATCGCTAAGGTCAGCAGGCACAGCACTTTTCAATCATGAATGATCTGAGTGTGAAAGCACAGAGAATAGTTCAGACCAAAAATGACAAGAACTGAGATTTAATTTAAATTGCAGTTCCACTGTATGTCTTTAGTTTGGGATTATAGTGTCACATAACAATCCCAGAAGGGCCGAATGTCTTGCTGCAACCTCTGACTACTCTGGGGAGCCAGAGGGGACTGTGACACGGGAGAAAATCTTTAATGATACATGTAGCTGCCACCTCAATCAGTCACAGCTAACACAGTGCCGACCAGAGCACCAGTATTTACAAGGTCAGTCAATTGCAAATGATTGGCACTCACAGCATTTACCTTGAGACATGGGAGGGGAGGGGGAGAGTGGGGTAAACAGAGTGTGAGATGTCATGGAGAAGAGACGGGCTGATTGAGTTGTGTTGACAGAGAAACGGCTGCGATCACTTACCTCTCTCCACTGTTTGGACTCCACGCCCTGGGTGTACAACACAACCACTGAGAAGCGATGAAGAAGGACAAGGTAGCAGTAAAGAGAGAGAAAAAATGTAAAGCGGAGGAACACACAGTCCCAAAATGATCTCAATCAAGAATCCTGCCTCTTCAGATTGTGTTTGTTTTGTTCCTTCTTTGCTGACATTTATGATTAATTATCCTGCCATGCCCCTGACAGCATAATGAAGTGCCAAGCTTCATGGTTCTAGGTATGATGTCCACATTCAAAGAAGAAAAGCAAGATTGAGAGCCCCTTGAGCACAACAGCACCCATGCAATCAAAACACAGTTTTGTAATTGTTGGATTCTCCTGTTTTCCATTAGATTCTGCAACTTTAAATAAGGCAGAGGCAGGTGAATATAACATGATCTGTCATATTTATACAAAGGTTCATTTTAAGGCAAATACAATACAGGGTGTCTGCTGTATTTTCCCAGTAGCTTATTTACACAAAGGGCTTGTACCTCCTCCCTATTATGTTAAATGTCTCCCCTCCATTCTCTATCCTGCAGGGAGTATGAAAGGAAATGTCTTTATGGCGTTTCCCCATGTGTCTCTCCACAAGATAGCCATTTGTATTCAAAGGCTGGCGGTTATACCCTGTATGCATTAAGGTACTTTAGCTCTCGGCAGAGAAAGGTTGTCACATTATTGTGCAAATGATATGCAGTTATTGAAGGAACACTTTGAAACAGCACAGTAAACTGAATCAAAGTTAAGCTCAGCAAAAATAAAAAGTGAAGCTTTGCAAAAGGAGACGAGTGTCAATGAACCATATTCTGAGTAAAACTTCCCGCAGGAAAATCTAAGCCGCAATTATCATCGTAAAGGCTGAGAACTTACATGGGTCAGATTTGGAGAAAGTGTCTCGGTCCAACAGATTCCTGAAAGAGAAGAAAAGAGTTACATATCAAAAGGAGAAAACCGAGTCCTGCATGTGTATATGTAATTTCAGTTTAAGACCGCAGGGCAGTAGTTGTACATATGCAGTACATAAATGCTTCTTTCATGTGGTGAAATCACAGAATATCATATGCAAAGAGCTACAAAATAATTGCACGGTAATTCAACAACCACACCGCCCACGTGAGCAGTACAGTGAGCACATTAAAGCTCAGTGAAAAGAGGGCACAGGCAGAGGTGCCTTTGAAAGCACGAACACTACCCATAAAAGCAATTTGCCACTACAGCACTTTCTGAAAGCGCATACCCATATCAAGACTATGTAATCCTTAATTAAAAATACAGAAATATGAGTATTAAACGCAAAACCTGAAGAAAACATTCCGTACATGTCAGATTTCTTTTACTTATTTAAGTTTAGTAGATACATGTGAATCTAAAGATGAAGCAAGTGGACTGAAAACACTGAATAGACTCATTTGCAGCTGGCCAGTCAACAGAAACAGATGAACAGTTCATTAGTGATAAACAGATTCACCCTTTGCTGCAACATAATATGACAGCTGTTGAATTAGGCATAGCTATGGCTGTGTAATTGAATTGCATTTTAAATTACAATTTTGACTTTCAAAGATTATAAAAACTTATCTTGTTTCAGAAATCTTGTGTATCATTTCCTTTACATTTGTGCCTACACCCCTCCTTTAAAAAAAGCCAAACTTAAACCCCTCATGATGCAGCATGTTTAGTTCAGCTCAAACCAAGAAGATAAAAAGGCAATCTCTGAGCTACAGACAAAGGTAAAACAGCTGCTTGGAAAACTTTGGCTCCAAGGAATGCGAGAAGTAAAAGCAAGCACACAAAAAAATATCCGAATAATGCCAGATGTTTAAAAATTTAATGGATAATCATGGTAAATAATCCTGATCTCAGCACTACCCAAAATAATCATGATTACAATTTCTGCCATAATTGTCTTATTATTATAGTCTTATTCACAAGGTTTTTCTAAGCAATTTTGAGTCCATCTGAGTCATACAGAAAACAAAGGAAACCCCTTAAAAAAACACACAGGAACAGCAGGGCACATGATAGAAACACTTTTTTACCAAATACTAATAAATAGAAATATAACAAGCATTCAAACATTCTCTTGGTATTACTGTAATTTAAGGCTCAGTACAGTATAATATAGTTTCCCAGAGTCTTATAAGTGTGTCATTTCTACGCCAATCATGTGCCAATCAGCTTAACCAGAAAATGACTAAAATTAGAGATACAACAATGATTTATCAACAATAAAAAAAATGACTGACAAGTAATAATTTATTACTGACTGATTCATTAAGTCTTTTTTAGATAACAATCTGCTAATAATCAATTGCAGCTTCTTAGCTGTGATTTTCTACTTTATGCAGCCGTATGCTGGTCAACACTTTCATCTGTGGGAGGGTGTCAGACTATTTTCTGTCATTTTACCAACAAAGTAATAATGAGCAGATTCCTCGGTAAGGAAAATAATTATTAGTGGCAGTACAAACTCCAATTAGTGTGGGTTAAAAATATGGACATCTCTGCAGCACCCATGTGCAACCCAGTGAGCAGCCTTTGGTAACGCTGAGAGCAGCATCCAGTTTTCTTCATATGTCCATGACAACGCAGACGAAAGTGTTGCAATTAACAAGTTAGCAGCTCTACTGAAGCAACAGAGTGAATGTAAGGTGTCCAGGTTTCTCCTCTTGTAACTCAAGCTAGGAACATATAAGCTACAAAACAGACTCCATTTGAGGATTCATTGATCCATTCAAATCAGTATCAATAGACTAAAGTCCATCACTATGCATGTATGGGCCAAATCTCATTTAGAAACTACAAAAAGGACAAAAAATGGCTTCATATAAGTTTTAGTTTGATACAGTATTGGTACAGCTCTGTGTCCATGAACTGTAGGGCACATTCACTCAGACTAGCTCCCGTTTAGCCTTACAGGAAAACATCCAACAGTATTATCGACATGTTAAATTCTCTAAATAAAATATTCACCCTGTCTCTCTAGAAAGGTCTGTTGAGTTTGCTAACACTGATCATCATCATCCTGCACCTTTTCAAGCAGCCACACACTCTGTTTGGCTTGTTGACTCATTCCAGATAAGAGGCACAATCAGCAATAATATTATTCATATCATCCTTATTTTGAGCCAAAACCCCAAGCAGTTCCCTTAATATGCCCTCTCTGTACAAATTCTAATAAGGCAGAAATCACCTTTACAGCATAAAACGCTGCTAACATCATTTACCATTTGAGACGGAAGGCATTTTCCTAATGTTTTCAGGGATAATTAGCATATCTGTAAAGTGTTAAAGCTTACAAACTGGCCTTACTTCAGTTTCCTGCTTGTGAGAAGTGCTACTAAATAACTTGATCACAAGTCAGAAAAAAAAATCCTCTTCCCTTCAGGGGACAGTAGGATTTCAATGAATATAGATGAGAGTTCAGGACTGAATCCAAGCGACAGGGCATCACTCGTGTACATGTAATTCCCCATTCCTGGACACAAAATCTTCAGCAACAGGGAAACGTGGGGAAATAACAGATGCAGTGTTATTGGGTATTAGCCTTGGGCTGACCTGACTACAGTTGGAAAATTGTCAGTGCAATTATCATTGGAGGCAACAAAGCCATCCATGACTAACCGCCTCTTTGTATCCACCTGTTACTGTCTGGCACCCATTACCCTCAAACAATTAGCTTGTCCATCACCTCATCCCTTCTCCCGGAGCAGACAAGAGTGGAAAACATGACATCCTGTTTTAGTTTTGCACCGTGTTCCTGTCGAGCACAAGCCTTCATTTACGTTGCTAAACCTTAATTTGTTCTTGCCGAACATTTTTATTCCAGAAAGAAATAATTAGGATACAGATTTATACACCAGTACAAATTAATCCAGGAGCTTAATGTGCACATGGCCAGAGTACACACATCAGTGCCGTAGGACGGGTATTAACATCTCAGATAATCCGTCTGCTTTCACTGAAGGAACGCTGCCTGTTTCAAAAGTTAACTCCTTCTCTTTGCAAATCTCAGTGGGATAAGAGAAGATCATTATCCCGAAAGCTGATGTAGGAAAAGTTTGTTGATGAAGATGAAGTTCATTGAAAGTAGGACAAAAGTAATTAGATACAGCTACTTTTCATTCACACCATTTCATGTATCCGCCTGGATCCTAGCTCTTTTGTGATCACTACGGCCATCTCATTCGAAATGTGTAATGAAAACAGCAAACACCCCTTTTTTTTTTTTCATCTTGATCTCGTCACCTTCATTAAAATTTTGAGTGCAATAATCTCCTCTTTCTTACTTAAGCTTTTCATATTTTATTGCGCTTGAAGCGAGAGTCAGCAGTGCATTATTAGATGTTTAACAAGAATAAATTCAATTTCGCTTGAGAAAAAACTGAATATAATCCTAATAGCTTTCTTTTCTCTGCCTAATCATCCCTCACAAAGTAATGTTTGTTTATTTGGCTGTGAATTAAGCTCATAGTTACTGGTTATGCACTCTTCAATTGATAAATACAGTAAGACAGAACCAGGAATTTCTGTAAATGCTGAATTAGCATCACCCCAGAAATGCATGAGCTCCTAAATCAAATCTGCAAACTCGCTCTGGCCGTATAAATGTGTCAAAAAGGGCTACAGTTGATAAATGGTTTCACTGGAGGCCTAGTATGAAGGAGATTTGACCTCTAAAGCATGGCTGGCTGCTGAACTCTAATTAAAAAAGAATATATTAGGAATACGCTCCCTCTCGGTCAGATCCCTGGAGATATTTTAGCAGCTCCATGGTCCATGGGGCTGATTATTAAACTAAGAAATGTAGAATTTAATTCCCGCTCCCATAGTCCCTTATTGTCACCAGTCCCTTAATTCTTCTCTGCTTCCTTAAAGTTGTCAAAGTCCTAATTGGCAAGTTGGAGAAATGGTATCTAATTCAGTGGAAAGCGGTTTAAAATTGTCTTGAATCTGACTGGCCAATGAGCTGCAGCCTCATTGGTTCTTGAGAGGACATGACAAATGCAAGCCTGAAAGTCAAGTCTCACTGATTTACAGGAAGAAAAATCTGTATAATACATTAGAGATGATGGAGAAGGCTGGGAGGTCAAATAGGAGGATGGTTTGCATTTTCAAGCCTTTTCTGTCACTTCACTTTCTCTTCTGCCCCGTGGCCCTCTCTCCTTTGACTGACGACAGACCTTGCCTTTCCCATTATGCATGATGAGGTCTGTGGGACTACGTTTTGTCTAACACACCCTTGAGCAGATGTAAGGGGTCAAAAGGTCAGAGAACAAAAAAGGGAAGGTATATACTGTATTCTTTACAAAGAAGTGAAATCCCATTACGTAGAGCGAAATATTCAGTGTTCCTTGAGGGAATTTTTATAACACAAAAATTATGTACAGCATACCATGAAGAGAAGTTCATCAGATACAGGCATGCAATGAGAACCTTCTCTGAGATTTAAATAAAAAATAAATAAAAACAGAAGATGAAAATGTGTGGTTTTGTTTTGTAGTATTATGTCAGTATTTGGTGGCATGATGTCAATACTGGGTACTGTTGCTTTTGTCTGGATCTCAAAAAACCCCCCTCTGTTAGATTAGTCACACAATCTGGTCTCCTTATTAGTGAAACACACATCTGCTGTCTTTCACTGTGATGGCACCAGGTGTCTTCTTCTGCTCCATCTGTTTAATTATTCAGCTTCTACCTCGAATCTCTCCAGGTCGACAGTACCTGCAGCAGAGCACTCCCTGGGCAGCCATCTCAGGGGCAGTGACAGGATCAGTCATAAACCTGCTCTTCTGCTCGTGTAATAAATGAGAAAGCACATGCGCTGTGACTCCCTGTTTCAGGCTGGCTTTTGGTGTGTTACTAATGTCCGATCTGGGTATAATAACGCTGCTAATTGCACACTGTGACAGCTCGGGGTTTGTGCAGAGAAAGGAGGTGAGGGATACACTGATATTTTATGGCTTATAACCCTTGGCAGAGCACTTTGCACTTAGTCTAGTGTGAACTTGCAGCAGTCTGAGTAAACCCAAGCTGCAGATATCTTGGCAGGTACACACTATCCAAATCAGCTACTTCACAGACTGGCAACATAAAGCACTCTAAATTGTACACCAGGAACCACACTGGGCACCATAAAGAATCAGCTCATGCATATTTTGGCAACTGATCATTTAAACTGAGAGAAGACTCTGCATGCATTCTGCCAAGTTTGGAGTGAAAAAGAAAGCGATGATGATAATTTACAAAGAAATGATATCACTAATTGATGTTAGCAAAGCATTAGAAAGCTGCGAGAGTACCGTATAGTGTGGAAATAGAGAACTGGAGCTGCGTAATTGGTGGTGGACACATGTTGAGCATCAACAGGTGAAAGCAACACACAGCGGGTGGGTGGTGGTAAACCATAATGAGCATGAAATGAGAAACACTAGCTAGTGCTGGAGGGAAAAAAGATGCAAGACCACCTCGTGACACACCTATGCACTGAAACACACACACACACTAATTGACTGGGCTGGAAATTAGTTTCTCGACAAATATACTCCTCTAGTTAATTTTATTAGATAAAAGCTGCAATAACTGTGCCTGTACAAGAGATTTTTAAGACCAATATTGATATTTGGTGATTTAAAGATCGGATATATCAGCAGATTTTTATTTTACTTTCAGGCACGTGACACATAACATTTCCCCAACATTTGTTCTGTGTAGTTATTTAATTATTTATGCTCCGCCCAACTCTGCTGGTTGTGTTTGTGGTGTTCCAAACATCCCAGCAGGGAAGTTGCAGAGTGGCCATAAAGCGATCGAGCTCCCGTATTAACACACGATTATTTAAATCGTGTCATCTCTCAACTTGTACATCTGCATCAATCCAATCTACACCGTTTTTCTAACACCAGTTTTCATACATGTAGCCACGTGAACTGAAGGAAGGCAAGACCCCATTATTATTCCCTCCTAATCCTTTCCTAATACCTAAACTCTGATTCATTACTTGCCTCTCCACCTGGAGAAAAAAAAACAGTCAATAAGCACAGCGCCAGATCTATTTAAACAAATCCCAGATGTGTGCAATGGCCCATGTCCAAGGTTTTAGAGTATTCAAGACTTTATAAATTGAAATTTTAAACATCTTTTAACAATTGATTGTTTTGATACTTTGTTGCAGAACTTTCTACTTTGTATGGCTTTGAACCTGGGTTCACACTACTCGATTTGCTTAAAAAAAAATACAACCTTACACGTTCCGTTTGAAAGCATCTAACACAGAAAAACACGCCTCAGAAACAATTTAACTGAGTTCCTCCACAAGCTTTTAATCATTTGCTTGGTAGCTTGTGAAAAATGACTGATAATCAAATTCCCAATTGTGAATACTAAATACACATAAAATTATGCATGGCTTTGCACCAAAAACACACACATTCTCAGAAATGTCCCTTGTGGCTACTGAATAACATTTCCACTCTAACGCAGGAACAGAAAAAAAACCTCAGAGATGACAATAACCTGACACTGAGTGGCTCGTTTAGCCCTTCAGCCAAGACTGTCAACAAGTAGAAGACCTTCAACATATGCAACACAGTGTGGAGAAATCCTCACTGAGTAACCTGTCACACTTTGTACAAATCTGCCACCAGCTCTCATTTCCCAGGCACGCTGTGATGTTAGGTCAAATATACCCTCACAGACAAATCCTCCAACATGCTCTGCTGACCCTTACGTTTTTCTGAAAATAGTGACAAAAGCGGTTTGATATTTCTGAGCCACTAGGGACTGCTTTGATCTCTTATTGCTACAACACACTCTTGACTTTCCCTGTCATTCCAATCAACACTTTCACATAAGGCAGGCAACATGCAGAGTGTTATAAACCTCTGGCATGGCACCACAATTGTGCTTCCATGGGATCCCCCTCTGCTGTCATACATCCCAAATGAGAATATATTAATAACACCGACACCACCACAAGCAAAGTGTCTGGGATCCAAACTCATTTTCACTATGTCAGGGGTTCATGCATAATTATCCGCTTCAGTGGCCTGTGAGACTTGCCTGCTCCAATCTAACATCCCCAAAAGTGGAGAAAAAAAATGGAAATCTGCCTCCTCTTGGCACCCTGGTGTCTCTTAGCCTTGATCACCAAAACAGATGCGACACATCATTCAGAAACACAAGCCATCCTGTGAGATAAAAGCTGCAAGCTCGCCTCAGGTCAATCTTAACCCAGATCACAATATGAAAAGCACAAGTAAAACCCTGCAAATTGAAATTTCTCTCCTACTCAGAGAGATCTTTTATTAATATTTTATGATCTTGCACAATGCGAACTAGTTCAGTTCAAACTTGCTGCCTGCCAGGGCAAAACAAAAGGATGTTTCAACCAGTAAAAACAGGTCACAGCTAAACTAAACGGGTTCTCAAGACTGAGTGAGAGTAGCAGCTATAGGAGCTATTAACATAACAACAGCAGCAAAGTTACACACCATAACTACACATTCAAATAAACAATCGGTTGGTTACACAGCTCGAGTCCAAATTGCTCTGCTCGAGCAGTTGTTCTTGCTGGATCGAGCAGTGTCACCAAACATCCTAATTGTCTTGATGATTTCATTAGGCTTCCACCCTCTGCTGCAGTGATTGTCTCAGGAAGACACCGGATCCAGAGGTATGCCTCAAGTTTCACACTGCCCTCACAGGGACAGCAATCAGTGGCCCTGGGCACCAGGGAAGCCCTCCCACACAAATTTGTCACAGGACGCTGACATTCATGTGGCTTTTTGTGTGTTTCAACAGGTAATTAATCCCTCAGGAGCTGAGTGGCCCGGATGAGTTAGATCCCCCCCAAGCTACAGAACACATCGATTGAATGCATTGCTACTCTAATAAATCTATCACAGCAAATGGATGGTAACAGAGGCCACTAAAGCAACAGCAGGGAGCAGAGGGGGATGGACAAGCTCGCAATGTCGTTGTCCTTGTGAAATGGGTGGAGAGGGCTGATAATGTTTGATGTTCAAGCTGTCAGGTGGGAGGCCGACCACAGTGGAAAGGGAGGCTGGCTCTGTCAGCCAGTTTTACTTTTAACAGTCTACCTGTGTGCGTTTTGACGAGCTCCAGAGGACCAATAAATTTCTATAATTTGTCCCGTGTCTTCGCCTGGCGGGGAAATAAATAATAAACATTTGCCCTTGTGATTGCTGGAGGTGTTAGGCTAATTGTGTCAGAATAATCAGAAAAAAGAGTTACTGACTTTGCAACTGGCACATGAAAGCCCTACAAAGTCAGAACAGCAACTTTGTGGCACAACATGCTTTGACATAAGCATACCAGAGGAAGGCAAATGTTTGGTTTATAAGATAAGATAAAACTTTAATGATCCCACAATGGAGAAATTTGTTAACACCAACACCAGTAAGTCCATGAAATGTTGCAGTCCATGAAATGACCCTTACCGTGACCTCAGTTCCACTCTTGCATCCTTCTTTCTTCCATATCTCACCTTGAAAGCACATGCATGTGAACAATGCACAGTAATGTACTCACAATGATGCAATGTGCATAGTTTTTCCTTTTTAACCTAATTGTTCTTTTATTTCAATCACTCGTTCCTAACTATCTAAAGAATTAGATGCCGAAAAACTAATAATGCAGAAGCAGATCCCCCCCACCACCACCTCCTCCGCCACTGCTCTGATAAGGGTTGTAAACCTTTGTCAGGCTTGTCGAGCTTATCAGACTGATTCCCCTCCCTTGTTCCGGTCGCATAAGTGTAAAGGATAAACACAACATTTACAAATCATTACTGGATTTATATGCACATTCTGATGAGCCATAAAGAAACAGAGAGGAAAATATCTTCTTTAAATGAAGTTCGGCGTGTCATGCCTTTAGGGGTTTTGTGTGTAGGTTTGTGTGTGTGTGTGTGTGTGTGTGTGTGCGTGTGTGCGTGTGTGTGTGTATGTGTGCATGCATGCGTCCGTCCGTGCATGTTTTCTTTTGGTCTCTGTGCACATTTTTTCCAGCGTTCATTTCTAAAACTGGAGCCACAGAGCTTTAGCCCCAGTTTCCCTAAAGTCATTGTACATGGAAACTCTGAGACAGTCTGGTAAGCTGAGATATAGAGAGGGCACATTATGCGATCCACAAGGATTCACATTTACTACTTTGCTCATAATTAAAGCGTGATGTAGCAAACCACATAGACAACCTATGAGACATTCACTAAAGCTGCTTTAATATTAACAAATGAACACATTCATTACTGTCACACAACAGTTGGGGGGTCAAGCTTGTAAAAACACCAGGGGGAACAACTGGTCTTAATCCAGTGAAATGTATTCACTTAAATGTGTTTGGTAAGGCAGATGTAGGAAAAGAGGCTACTTGAGTTTGAAGAGCCATCTTATCGCTGAGCTAGAGTGCAGCCCTTGTAGCTAAGAAGCAGATGCTCGGGGTACGGCTCACTGGTTGACCTGTGAGCAAAACCAATCAGAGCCATAGACAGGGAACAATGTGCTATCACGGTGATATGCACTTGTTTTGATAAGCGGCTGTCTGCCTGAGTCCCTCTAGTTTGTCAGGAGATGCTTGCTGCAATATTGGCAGAGGGTTATGAGAATGCCTGTAGGGCTGCACGGCACAGTTCAATTCCATGTGTGCTGCAATCTCAGAGCTCTCAGGCTTACTAAATCAATTACACAGAGTTGTGGAGCCTGGGCCTCTCCTCCCAACATAACACCAATTGTTTCTATTTGCTTGTACTGGATAGATAAAATACACACGTCCTGATAAGTGGATGGAATAGCTGCATGCATTTGGTGTGTATTCTGTATGAGTTCAACTTTTGAGCTGTCCATTGAAGCAACTGTCAGGGGTCAGACTGTAGCAATCCCCACAAGTCACAAAGAAGAACAGACAGGAATTGAATCCTTTGCATCTAAAGCAGACAATGCTTCAAGGCCCCAGTGAAAGCAGGAATAAATTTTTCTTCTCCAACAAACTGAGTCCAGCAGCTACTGTTTGGAGAGAAATTAATGACAAGGGTACTGCAGATCAACAGAGCCTGGGGGCACCAACAGAGTCTCATCTTAAAGCTTCTAGGTCTGCAGGGAAAAAAACAACAGTGTGTTCCAAGAGGGAAACAACACAAGTCCAGCTGCTACTCGTAACAAACGCCCCGCACTGGATAAAAACGCATACACATCCTAAGCTCTATGTCAGCCTCAAACGCAATCTTCCCACACACTCGATTTTACCACAATTTTACACAGTTGACTATTTTTGTTGCATAAACACGAGTTACAGCAGCATGTTCCCACGGGGCTTACTGTGGCTCATCTCCCTCAAACATAAATCAATCATCATGCCATCACCTGTCAACCTCATAAAGGTCAGCTGACACGTTTTTGAAATCCAGCTAATTACTATCCAGACTATAATATAGCATAAAAGGTCAGCTTCCTGCCAACTGCTTTGTTGGTTTTGTTAAGCTGTTTGTTAAACTCGCAAAGGTAAGATTTCAAACCCTATTTTTAAAAATAAATAAATAAAATAAAATAAAGCACAGTTTTAAACAAGATCGACTGTCAATTCCCCTTCCAGGCAGCTGACTGAGTAAATAATGCAGACGAGGGGAAGAAAACAATGGCAGCAGGGTGTTTAGCTGATAAATCTCTCCCTTGTGGTTTTACTTACTTCATTTACATTCACAAAACGCTGGATGTAGCCAGGAGGTGCAAAGAGCTAAACACTGTGGAACAGGGTAAAATGAGCTGAGAAGGCCATGGAAACACAGATTCACATCAGCAGCACTCATTCAAATTGCACCTCCTGCACTCATAGGCGTGCATATGTCTCAGCTCCATACTGTATACAGTATGTCTACCTGCAGCCAGCGCTGCCCCACCCTATCCAGCTCCTGTCATCTGCGTCGGATTTTTCTCCCTGAATCTACTGTGGGGTTCAGCTGAAGGCTGCTGGGAGAAAAAATGTTTAGTGTTCATCTTCACGTCTCTGTGACAAACTACAGTCGTTTTGGGGAGCCTGACAAGCAGTTGCAGTGCCTGACACATGACACGCCAATAATAACTCCACGATGCTCCACGTCTCCCGAAGGCGCGCGCACAACGCACAGTGCCGTATCCGACCTGATTTATGGAAATAAGACACCAAAGTGCAAATCCGAGCAATAAGCAGGGCGAAATATGCGTAAAAGTTTACACATTTCCATCACAGCGTCTCCCGCTCTCTATAACTGGGGGACTGGGTTTCTGAACATCACAGCAATTCTAATTAGTAGCTGAATGAATTTCCAATGAAAAACACTGCTTAAAATGTATTTTCTATTATCTTTTACCTCGTGTTTGTGGAATTATTGGTGGGCAGGAAAGTTTTTATTCTTCTGCATGTTTGTTTTTTTGTTTTTTCCGTGGATTTTTAAAGATCAGATGTGAAATTAGGGCTATGGTTCATCATCCAACTGTAAAAACAATAAATAATATTTTTAAAGGCATGTTACTCCTTTAAAATGTTGCCCAATTTAACTGCATTTCACAACCAAATGTAACCCAAACGTGCTGAGCTTCCCAAATCCCTGACACAAACGGAGCAGCATCAGCACCCGAGTGGACTCACCTGCAGGACACGGTTATCTCCACTTTGGTGGCCGGGATGCTCCCGCTGATGGGGTCGAAGTCGCGGACCGTCGCCGTGGCTTCCACTTTGTCCATAACGTCTCCCTCCATGCGTGCGGGAGACCCAGGCCAGCTCCACTGGCCGTGTGAGCCCCTTTGAACCTGGAGAGCCGAGGATGGAGAGCCGGAGCGCAGCAGGCGAGCGAGCGAGCGGGGGCGAACACAGTCCACACGAACCTCCAAAGTGCTGTCCGTCGGACGGGCAACAGCATGGAAAGTTTAATCGGTGGCTGCAGCGGTGAAGCGATTAATTTGGCTGAAGAAGGATCACATGCCGGGTCGCCTCAACGCCAACTCCGCGGTTTTCCAGGCAAAGAATGAGCTCTTCTACCAGAGGAGCTTTGAAAAGTAAAAGACACGAACTCCTCCCCTCCTGTCTGCATTCTCCTACATGCGGGGCTGCGACTACACTCACTCATTGCAGATTCAAGCTGTAGATATGTGGCGGGCGCCCTTTATTCTGGTCCAAATTGCTTTTTAAGAGCGTCTTACAGAAAATAAATAAGCACTGAAGGGCGTGAATTGCCTTGAATTCTATTTTATTTTTGATACATTGGAAAAAGTGAAGAAAGATGTAATATTTTGAGTTGCATTTCCCTTTTGAGCTATTTTGGTTTAAGAAAACCGAAGATGGGGTTCTTCTTAAAATGAAATCCTTGCTTCAAATTAACCCCCAAGTAAAATAAGTGTTAAAATGACATAGGTTCCTTCAGAGCCTGTATCGCAAACTGAAATCTGTCCGATGCTCTTTCAGCATCTGGACAGCTCCTTAAACTCCAGCAGCTTCAATCTCAGCCTCATTCCTCATTTATCTTGACAAAAATAATAAAAACAGGCACTTTTTATCCCCCACACACCTACAGAATGTTTTTCTTCAGGAGTCTGTATGGGAGGCTGTGCTCTCAGGGGAGCTCCATTTGCATTTCATCATTTTCCTGATCGAAAAACAAGAGGAAACGAGGAGGAATTCATCCCCTTCAAAAGCTTAGTTCAGAGATAAACGTTCGTAAATGTATGCATGTCTGTGCAAGGATGCCCATTCTTATACAGAAACTGCAAATTATACAGGTATTACACAGGTATAATCTGTAGCTCGTCCAGCCATAGAATCTGTACATGGTCCGTTGCCCTCCGAGTATCACTTCTAAGCAGCAAGCATTGTGTGCATCTATAAAATGTGGTAAAGCACCACTATTGCGACACTTACACACCTGGGAGTCAGACTTGAGCTGATTGGGCGATGAGTGCTGCATATTTCGGACAGAGCGCCACAAGAGAACAGATTTATCATTATTCATGTTCACTGTGTAATTAGGCCCCGCAGTGGCCTTTGGTTGGCTGATTTCAAGCTCCCTTCTGAGCTCAGTTCCCTGCCGCCTGCTGCGAGGCTCTCCTCTGATTCTACCCGCAGCCACCCCATTTCCTATAGCTCTGGCAGGAGTGCAATTACAGCTGTGTGAACCCTCTCAGCGGGGTGTGTGTGTGTGTGTGTGTGTGTGTATTAGAGACGGCAGTGGCGCCACCCACACCTGCTGTCCATCTGCAGCGGGCCTGAGCATCAGCCTGCCACCTCCAGCAGCACTGGTGAAACCAACAAGAACAAAAGGCTACGAGTTACTCTAATTGTGTTTGTCTATTTGTAAATTTTTCATTTTATGTAGCATATAACCATTCCACAGTACAGCGAACATTTTATTTCACATCATTTCCGTGATGGCGGCCACTTTTCAGACGCACACAATACATGAAACATTGAATCAACTATAATATATTCATACTGGTGTTAGTGTGTTCATATCACTCTCAAAATGCACGTGTTATTAGGTCTATTTCAAACTGTCACCTGGACCAGCTGTAACATTGAAGCAACAGTTTCATGTGAGTTGATCCCTATGCTATCTTGCATTTCAGCAAAAGAGTAAATTCATCAGCTACATTAAGTAAATAATATCAAGCAAACACTAAGCTGGTATGCTTAACATGGCTTTTGTATGAATGGTAATAAAAGCTGCTTTTTCACCTGCGAGCACAGGAATGGCTGTTCTGCGCCTTTTGCGTCACACGGTGACGTGGCACAGCTGCTTCTGCCATCTGCTGGTGACAGTGTTTGAGACCTAACCTGCCACGATGTATAATCACCGGCCACTTTATTAGGTATACCTGTTCAATTGCTCATCGCCTCATATGTAATCAACCAGTCATGTGACAGCAACTCAGTGCATTTAAGCATGTAGACATGGTCAAGATGACTGGCAGAAGTTCAAACCAAGCATCAGAATGAGGAAGAAGGTGATTTGAGTTACTTTGAATGTGGCATGGTTATTGGTGCTAGCTGGGCTGGTCTAAGTGTTTCAGAAACTGCTGATCTACTCGGCCTTTCTCACATAAACATCACTAAGGTTGACAGAGAATGTTCTGAGGAGAAGACTAATATGAGCTGATATGAGCTGATCGATGGGCAACAGTAACTCAAATAACTACTTCTCACAACCGAAAATTCTGAAGAACATGTCAACACATCAAACCTTCAAGCAGATGGGCTACAGCAGCAGAAGACCCCAGTGGGTGCCACTCTTGTAAGCTGAGAACAGAAAACTGAGACTACAATTCACACAGGCTCAACATTGGAGTAGACTGAGTCTGCTGTGATATTCAGGTGGAAGGATCAGAATTTGGTGTGAAAGTATTCATCAATCCAGCCTTGTATCAGCAGTTCAGGCTTACAGTGGGGGGGTGTAACGGGTGGGGGATGTTGTCTTGGCATACTCTGGGCTCCTTAGTACCAACTGAGTATCACTGAGCACACCACAGCTTTTTCCTGTGTGTTGTAGCTGGCCAGGTCCATCCCTTTGTGACCACAGTGTGCCCATATTCTGATGGCTGCTCACAGTAGGAAGCAGAATTTTATCTCAAACTGGTATCTTGAACATGACAGTGTTCACTGTACTCAAATGGCCTCCACAGTCACCAGATCTCAATCCAATAGAGCACCTTCGGGATGTGATGAAACAGAAGATTCCCATCATGCATGTGCAGCTGACAAATTGGCAACAACTGTGTGATGCTGTAATGTCAATATGGACCTAAATGTCTGAGGAATGTTTCCAGCACCGTGTTGAATCTATGCTGGAAAGAACTAAAGCAATTCTGAAGGATAACTGGGTCAAACCTGGTACTGGCAATAATAAGGTGTCTGGTGAGTGTATGTAAATAATATAAATGCACAAACTATTAAATGAATAATAGTGTTCATTAGAAAGCTTTCCAGAGTTGTAAATGTATGGGCAAGCTTTCTGGTTGTTAAGCTTTTGTTCCACTATTCAGGTCATGCAGGGTTTCTTCTCACTGGCCTCTGTTATTTAGTGTTTGCTTGTAAGAGAGATAAAATCAACATTTTAATCCAAAATTCCCACAAGTGATCTTCTTTGTCCTTCTTTTGCAATCAAGTGGCCAAAAACTACAGTTTCCACAGAGGCCACCTGAGGTTGGCTACTAAAGCTGTGGTCCCCATAGACTGTATCCCAACTGATTTCAATGGTACAAAAATTGGGTTTGGTCTCTTTTGCTAGTTTCCCGCTTCATAACAGCTGTATGGTGGGTACATTTTCACCCATTTGGATTTTGTTAAGGCTTAACTTAGCACTCCACCTTCTTGTCCAAATGTGGTTACCTCTGGTCCAAAAAGAAAAACATTGAGATTTTAAAATGCCACAAGCACATCAGTAATGTCACAGTGACTACTTTAATATACAGTCAGTGGCTAAAAGGTAAAAATACGGTGAATATGCCTTGAAACAAATGGTATATTTGGATTCTTTGTACTAAAAACACCTTTTTTGTAGTTTGTAGTTTGACCTTAAAAAAGACCAGGCTAAACGGTCACCATTATTTAATTGGACATATTTTCTTTTGTTTTTGTTTATTTTTAGTCATTATTCAGCTAAGATATTTTTAGATTCAAATTGACTGACATTTTCCATATAATTATGAGTGCTAAATAAATGTCTAGAAACCACTTTAAACCATAATCACAGTATTTAGCTGAGTCCACATGTTTTAAGTCTTCTACGGTGTCAAAGTAATTCATAAATAGATATGAACTGTCCAGTGGCACATAAGAGGAACGACTTAAGTATGATGAAGCAAACTTAATTTTCAAAACACAGATTAAATACAATGGACCCCGAAATGAGACGAACAGTTTAGCTCACTGAATCCAGCTGACTTCAGTTCGCCCCATTTCTTGTTATAGAAAGTGAGGAAGGAAAACATTTATCCATGATGGCAACTCTCAATGATCAGCGCAACATAATCTATGTATACGCCGAAGGAGGGGGAGAGTCAGAAAGTCAAAACCTATTTTTCACACCTGTTATCCTGCATGATACGTTTTCTGTATTTGAAAAATCTATAGTCACCATTTACCATTCAAATAAATATTCGAATCTAGGAGACATACACATTTCATTTTGTGCTTTTAAAGGAGTAAAATTGGCTCTTCTGTTCTGTTATCAGCTGCTCCAGCAGGATGCAGGATATTTAATACTAGAAAAAAAAACATAGAAAGTTAAAGCTACTAGTTTCTGCTCCATGACAGATATTTTAAATTGGCAAATCTCCAGCAAAGCCTCATGCTTCGTGATGACTGGGGATTGCCAAAGTTGTAGCAAACCACATATCCCCACATATCTGTTGCTTATATGTAACCACATTTGTTGGCCCAAATTCCACTTTTCCACTTTTTTTCAGAATTGTGTGTTAACAGTCCAAAACAGTCATAGGGTTTTATTATTAAATGACAAAAGCGAGTAATCTGTACTGTTGAGATTGTTGTGACAGTCCAGTATTCACCCTGCTTTTTACCTTTCTGGTCTCAAATACCTTCAGAGACAGGCCACAAAGGAAATGTCTGAGCATGCACAGCTTTTGCTAAACAGTACAAAAGAAAGCACCAATGCATAAACATATGACGAATAAACCAAAACAATGAGAAATTAAAAATCTCCATATAGCTGCAGCCATGGATTTATCATTAAGGGGCCCATTTCACAAAAGACAGGCTCGTTTGATTAATTAAATTGATATTAAACGCAGCTCTGAGCACAATTTTCAATGAGGGTCTTCTGGTATTAATTTTTCTAATGTGATAGTGCTGCATTTCCTAAAGGAAGAATTTGCAAATTTGTTTTGCAACTGAATGTTATGGCATGTGTGCATCTGTGCTGCTGGCATTTCCTGTTTTTGTGAAATGACTTACAATAAAGACCAAACACTCCAGAGAGCTTATAATACCAACTTTTTTGTGTGTGAATTCTGAAAACATTCCAAGCATTGACTTTAAAATGAACATCTTTGAAGCAATACGCTGTAAAATCTACAGCGGCGGAACCACTGGAAACAATCCCCAAGTTGCCGGTTGCTAAAAATGGCATTTTGCCTGTTTTAACTTTTGTGTTTTGTTTCCATTTTCTGCCTCTCTGTCGAATAGCAAACACTCCTCAAGGACAAGTATGCCATTTGTGGAAAAGTTTGTTGTGTGGTAGAAAAAAAAATTGATTTGAATGAATT
>VUQK01020621.1:2577-13328 GCA_015106715.1 Bujurquina vittata
AAATAAATTTTTTTCATATCCATTGGAGTTTTCCCCCCCCCCCTTTAGATGCGCTTTGTTTTCTCTCTCACCCATACCAAAGAAGCACAGGGATGTATTAATAGTCTCTAGCACACTTGTGTGTGTGTGTGTGTGTGTGTGTGTATATTTAGCTTTGTGGGGTCTGGGCCCCAGCCCGTCTGCTCCATCAGTGTGGGAACAACAATGTGCAGAGTGGAGTGCTCTGCTTGTTCTCACTGCATTGATCCCCCAGGTCTGCTGGACGGGGTCGTAGGAAGTTGCTTGAGTGTGTGTTTTCATCTGTCTGACTCAGGGAGTGTGTGTGTGATTCTCCCAGGAGCTGATGAGCAGGACCTCTCTGGAAACTCAGAAGCTGGATCTGATGGATGAGGTGTCCTTTCTCAAACTGAAGCTGGTCAGCATGGAGGAGACGCACACCAACTCACACCCGCAGGGTCCGACAGACGCACAGCAGAACAAAGCTGAGGTACGTGTGTGTGTGTGTGTGTGTGTGTCTCAGATTGGGCTTTCGAAGTCGTTCAGCAAGAATAAAAAGTGCTGCCTGTCGGATCTCAGGATTAAAACATGTTTGATGGGCTATGAGCCGATCTCCCTGCTGCATTTGTCTGAATACTAAACATTTATTGATGTCCAAGCTGCTGTGATTATGCAAATTGATTTTCAGGTACTTCGTTAGGTGGAACAGCCAGACGCAGACGCTCCAATATGGCTATTTCCTGGTTTTGCTTTCATGTTGCCCGACTCTAAAAGTCCTTATTGCAACATCAGAATATGAATGTCTTAAATCACAGCTGTTAGGAACTGTTCGGCAGGGTTATCCTTCACTATATTTCTGCTAGCTGAGGCTAATTGGCGCTTCAAGGGTGAGTTCGTCTGGTCGTCTTCATGTGGTGGTTTGAATGAATTCACCCTCCAAAATGCACATCAGGACAATCCAGATGTTTTTTTCACTGTTGGTAAAATAAGTATTTTTCTGTTTCATGTGTGTATAATGACACGTGCATGAAAAGGGGACTGCTGCCATTTTTTTCTCGCCCTTTCCATCAGGGGTTATTTAGGGACACAGCGGATGGGTCCGGCTGGGAAGTTCAGACGTGCTGTTTTAGGATGTATGTGAGCTGTTTGTCTAGTTTTCATGTTTTCCTTGTCTCTGAGCCAGCAGGGACCGCTCACAGCAGAATAACACACAGATTGGGGGAGAAAATGTTTGACATGCACAATCTCACAATAGCTGCCTGTTTTTAAACTGAACGTCTCACAGGTGCGCACTAACACATTGCTCCTTTGGATTCTGTGTGTGCAGTCCTTTTTATTTCTACCATTTCTCACGCCGTCTTTTATAACGACGGAAAAGAGAGGAGTGGTGCGTGATAGCGGGCAGTTCTCTCCGGGGGAACTACCAGACATAAATGTTAATGTATGCATTGAAGTGCGAGGCCCCGATTCCTCTCATCTGCTGTTTGTGTGAACTCACCTGTCGTCTGATGAGCCCGCTAAAGAGGAGCGTGATTGGTGGAAAGTGTGTTTGATGCTAACCGGGTCTGTTCAGAGCTCTCGGCAGCCTCAGGGCTGTGAGTGCATTATTGTGCAGGGACCGGCTCGTTCACACATGGTGCAGATTGGTACAGATTCAGTGAGTTAATACCACATTTTCATATTTATCCAATTTCACAACACTTGCTGTAGGAAAGGGGAAGTTTCACGGTTAAACCTTTTGACCTCATTCTTCTGTGCCGGCCGATCTTCAAGGAAAACCAAACGGGGCTCGCCTGCAACCAAAGCAAAAACTGTTACAACCGTTTCCATGACAGCAGCCTGTTGTTACTTTTGTTGTTTTTCAGGTTTGGTTTTCCCACTAAAGCAGTGAAAGTCTCACACAGACAGCTTTCCCACAGCTTCTTGCCAGCATTAAGTGGAAGTCACACAGATGAAGGATCTGTCCTGAAATATCCCTCACCCAGATAATAACCAGGCAGATGGTGAAAACATGCCCACCCTCCAGCCAGCTTGACTGGCATAGGTAATGATGAAATGTGTCTGGATGGGGTGCAGACTTCATTGTTGAGGCTCTGAAACAAGCCAGAACACATCAAACGGTCTTTCCAGAAAGTTCAAGTGCCGCCCTGCAGAGAGAGCTGAAAGCTTTTTGTTCAGGGACGGAAATACTGAAACGCTCTGAAAACCTTTCTCCCTTACCTTTTGAAATCAAGAAGCCGATAATTGTTTATAGGTCCAGTCTAGTAAAGCCACCTTTACAGTCCTCATGGAGCTGACAGGTTCTGGAAGATGTGGAGCGCATACACTTACCAGCCAGTTTTTTTAAGTGTGTCTTTGGACGACTTTTTGCTGCACAGATTCAACGCGGTGCTGGAAGCATTCCTCAGAGACTTTGGTCCACGCTGACACGATAGCGTCACACATTAGCTGCAGGTTTTTCAGCCGTATTCTGTTGCACAAAGGTGCTCTGTGGGATTCAGATCTGCTGACTGCCGAGGTCATTTCAGTGCAGTGAACTCACCGTCATGTTGACTGTCAGCCTGAGATGATCTGAGCTCTGTGACACGGTGCCTTATGGTCAGCAACAATCCTCAGGTGGGCTGTGGTGTTTAAACGATGCTCAGCTGGTACCGAGGGGCCCAAACTGTGCCAAGAAAATGTCCCCTCGCGTCCACACCACCCGCAGCCTCAACCATTGATGCGAGGCAGGGTGGATCACGTTTTAAGTTGTTGTGCATCCAGAGAGACTCGTGGTGATTTGAGTTACTGTTTCCTTCCTATGGGCTCGAAGCACTCTGGCCATCCTCCTCTGACCTCTGACAAGTAAACAAGGCCTTTTCTCCCAGTGAGAATATCGCTGGATATTTTCTCTTCTTTGGACCTTTCTCTGAAAACCTCAGAGATGGTTGTGTGGGGAAAATCCCAGAAAACCGCCAGTTTCTGAAACACTCAGAGCAGCCCGTCTGGTACCAACAAGCACACCACGTTCAGAGGCTCTTTTCTTCCTCATTCTGATGCTCGGTTTGTACTTCGGGTCATCTTTAACGTGTCTAAATGTGCCGATTAGCTATCTGGGTTAATGAGCAGTTGAACAGTGTACCTAACAAAGTGGCCAGTGAGTGTGTGTGTGTGTGTGTGAAAATGGCTTTTGGATTTTCTAAACTTGCTGTGTGTTGTTGTTGTTCTCACACACAGGACAATGCTGCACATATACATTCGTTCCAGCCGAGTGCAGCTGAGCAGTCTTTACTTGTCTTTGCTAGTTTCTTTGTGTGGACTTTGTTCATTGTGACACCCAGCTGCTTCCCACTGGCACAAACAGATACTGAGGCTGCTCATGTGGTTTGGAGTGTGCACGCGCGCGACTGTGAAACCATCACAAGCCATCCGAGGCCGCGCTTTGATTGAGTAAACAGGATCCAGCGTTTTTGACACGCAGGGCCCCCGTACTCTGATAAGCATCAGCGGAAGGAGACGGAGAGCAGGAGATGGTGAAGAGGGTGGATGGGCAGAGAGAGGGCAGAGGGGGGAAAAAGATGAAAAACTAACAGACGGCAGATATAAAAGATGACAGGATCTGCTCTGAAAATATTGTGCTTTGACCTGTGAGGTGTGCAGTGAGGGAACGTGTGCGGTATCCACACTGCAGATCCAGCAGGACTGCCAGCGCCGTCTGATCCTGCAGGGAAACCAAAGGAACGGGTTTTTTTGCTTCTTGTGCAAAGCTCACATCCACTCAATACCAGCGAAGAAGGAAACTTTTTTTCCCAGCCAGGAAGTCACATTTTAACAATAAAGCAGCTTCTAAAATCAGCACCAAACCTGAGTTCAGTGTACGCGAAGTGTCTCTGGAAAACTGCTAAATGAAGTTAAACTGTTTAAGATGATGAGAATTACAACATCTCACAACGTTCTCGGGTCATCTAAATTATTTAGCCATCACAGCCTTGATTGTAACGCTTTCCTTTACTGAGATCTGTGAAGTGGAGGCTTTGTTTCTCCCACTAATGCTAAATAGATTTAAGGCTGCCGATCCCCCAGAAAACAACAGCGTTTATTCTGTGGCTCAGGCAGCTTCAGGCATCGTGAGGCTCATTCTCTCAGCTTGAGGCTCCACCACATTAAGCCAACATCAGTCCTGCCTCGGTGTGTCTAACAGCTGTTTTCATAAGTCTTTGTTGGTTTGGTATTTGTTCAGTATTGAGATGGACACACACACACACACACACACACACACACACACACACCAGAATCCAGCATATCCGATGTACAGCTTTGTTTACATTATGAAGGGGCTGACAGCGGGGTGCATTTTTGTCAACAAAGTCTGTGTGTGTGTGTGTGTGTGTGTGTGTGTGTGTGTGTGTGTATGTGTGTGTGCACGTGCCTGTGTGTGTGTGTGTGTGTGTGGTTAGTAACAGCTGTGAGGCTCCTGTAGGCTGACAGGAGGAATGGCAGGAATCCATGCTGAGCATTCCTCGAGGACAAACACTTTCACCTCAGGAAACCACACCAGCGCCGCACACAGACTCACTG
Organism: Bujurquina vittata; assembly: GCA_015106715.1. Classification (NCBI taxonomy): domain Eukaryota; kingdom Metazoa; phylum Chordata; class Actinopteri; order Cichliformes; family Cichlidae; genus Bujurquina; species Bujurquina vittata. Next base: position 7,132 of record VUQK01020621.1, read on the forward strand.
CCATCTCACAAATACTAAACAATGTTTTTTCAGGAACATTTCGCTGAGCTGCGGCGTTTTCCTGCACCAACAGTTTGATGCACTCTATGTGTGAAAGTTTGTGAATTTTCCTCTCTCTGTTTTTCTGTCTTTGCGTCCCATCTTGTTCTGTTTTATTGGTCTAAATAACGGGTCATGGTTCTGCTTTTCATGCAACTAGACTTGGCTGGAGCTTCAAGCATGTTCTAGTGACCCGGGTGCTCAGGGTGGGGTTATTACATAAAAAAAGCATCTGCTTTAGAAGCCTGAAACACACAATATGTGCACAATATGTATTTTAAAAAAGAGCCCCACCTGCTGAGCTGCTGTCAGAGAGTCGATGGTAAAGTAATGAGATGAGTGTGTGAAATAAGTTTAGCGGCACCATGACACTCTGTTTTTTATTATACTTTTTTATTAATATTTGCAAATGTCTTAAGTGTCGTTGTGCAGCATCAGAAGTTGCAAAGGAAGCTGTTCTAATGTCAGGAGAAGGTGGAGGTCAGCGCCGATGTGCCCCCTCATGGATACAATGATACACAGCTTCTAACTGCATCCCACCTCCTGGGATTTTAATTAATTAGAAGCTTTCACTGTTTGAGGTAATTGATTCATTTCTTTCCTAAATATTTTGTTCTGCTGCTAATTGTTAGGAACACGGCTCTTCAGCCATAGACGGGCTAATCGTAGCTTTTGCGTATCAAAGTACAAAAGACTTATTGGCCGAGTACGCAGGACTCCAGGTATGAGCCAAAATCACAATGGACTGAGTAAAAAGACATGACGAGGTCTGATCAAATCATGTTTGACCTTTAATTACTGTATGAAGCCCGCCACACTGGGGAGGCCCTCTGAGACGCAGCTCTGATTTGTGACCTCCGTCTTGATTTAATTGGGCACAACGATCCATCCGCTCAGCTGGAGCGCAGCTCGCCCAAACAATACGAGCCGTTGTGACCCGCCCGGCTCTAATTCTGGCTGACAGGAGGTGTTTGTCTCCTCACTGCGGCTCTCCAAACTTTTCCCTCTGACCCTGGAATAACCTTAAGAGTAAACGTATCGCTCCTTTCCTGTCGGCGGTCACGTTGAAGCAGCAGGGAAGTGGGGCGGAAACGCTCGCGCTGTGTTTGAACACGGATCTGTTTTTCACACTTTGGTGATGCCCCTTTTTTTCCCCCTAGGATTCTGCCAGTTACTCCATTCTTTTGTGTTTTTCCTCGTGGTGTGTGTGTGTGTGTGTGTGTGTGTTTCTACCACAGATGGCCAACAGTGATCGAGACGCAGCATCGACCATTTCCCTGTACTGACTGATTAACAAATAAGTTCATGTTTTGTTCTCCTCTCAGCTGTCTGTCATTTATTCCTCTTTTCTTCTCCTCATCTCACCATCTCACCTCTTCTGCCACCCTTCATTTGTCTTCCCACCCTCCCAGTGTGTGGTAAATCTCATCAGTGAGCTCCAGGAGGAGATGTGCAGGTTTCAGGAGGAGATCAGCACTCGCATCCAGGAGAAACGGGCCCTGGAGGAGATGGAGGCCCAGCGGGGGGAGCCCAGAGTCGGCGGCCCCGAAGTTGGGTCGGCGGGCTCGAACCTGAGCCTGTCTGGCTCTGATGCCTGGAAACACGATGGAGAAAAGACTGTTCACGTAGGGAGACTTGATGGATGAACTCATCTTCCCCCTCCTTCCCATCATTTCTTCTGTTGTCCTCTTCCCTTTTAACCAGTCCGCACACCACTCGGTATTTGGAATTTTCCACAGAATCAAGCTAACAACCTCTCTCGTAGTGTGTCTGTGTGTGTACTGCAGGATGCTGGGGTCACACTCTGCTCTGGTTCTTGCAGTGATTGAGGCTTTTGATTGGGTTTCTAAATGCTTCCATACCTTTGAGGAGTCATTTACCCAGAAAAGCTTCCAGCAGGGCGGCACGGCGCAAACTCCTCAAGTATCTGAAACATTTGCAACGTATTTCTGCGCCGATCACGATGTTGTCTCTACAAATCCTTTCAAGCTTGCCTTCAGGACCAGAATTGTGTTTCGTATTAGATTTGATGTGGTTTGCTTGCATGACAGTGATTCGTCCATTTACTAACAAGGTTTACATCTGTGGGCTTCCTCCTACACTGACCGGGTGGATGGGCCGTGTTGCAGTCCCTGTAACAATGCTGTCCGAGGCTTCCCCCCAGACGGTGGCAGTGCGCAGCTGCGAGATGTGCAACCTGGAAGGCTTTCAGTTGTGTTCTGGGTTTCCTGGTTAACTGCACGTTGTGGTGTCTGTTTCAGGAGGATTCCTTTATTAACCACTGCACTGTCCAGCCCTGGAGACCTTTATAACTGCACTGAATGTGAACCTGATGTTCCCATTTATATGTTGGCATGCGTGCCCAGTCGTGTAGACAGACCTCCTGCTGATGTAGATGCAGTGTGTAACTGTGTCAGGATTGTGCGCGTGCGTGTGAAGCGGTCCGGCTAAACTAAAAGACGCTGTGGTTTGGTTTTTCTGCAGGATTTGCAGCAAGAAGTTAAGCAGCTAAAGAGCAAAGTGGAGGACCTGGAGGGAGAGAAGAGCCAGTATGAGAGGAAGTTAAGAGCCACCAAGGTACTCGCAAACACGCAAAACACGCAAATACATATTTTTCTATTTTAATGAAATGCAGTGTAAGCATTTGATTATTTTTTGTACTGATTTATTTTGTATGGAATAAAAAAGATGAGCTCTGAAGTGTCATTGAGCTGGTTTCTTTGGGCAGAGCTTCCAGCCTTACGTTAAACTGAACCAAGTGCTGCAGACTAAGCTCGCTGACTTCACATCACAGATGTGTGTGTGTGTGTGTGTGATACATTTCTCATCAAACTCAACAACAGAAGATTTCCCAAAATGTGGAACCTGTTCTCTGAAGTCACTGCAGGAACCTAGAGTAATAAAAATATGATAACTGCACATGTGTATCAGAGAGAGCAGAGGTGGAAAAGAGGAGCGTGACCTTGACGACCTTAATGTGATGAAAGTGGGTTAAATAATCAGCTCTGTGCTGTAGTTGCTCAGCACAGACCTACAGGTTCATTTCCTTTCTGACGAGCAGCTCTCTCTAACGGTGTTTGATATCGTGTTATCTGAAGGAGGTCAAACTGCCATTGCTGTCTCTGTGCTTACAGTGCTTCCTCCCTCCTCTCTTCCTCTCCCTCCTTCGCTCTCCTCTTCTGTATTAACCCCTCTCTGCGGCTTGCTCTCTCCACTTTTTTCCGCTCCTCTTTTCTCTTCGCATCCCTAAATCTCTCCCCGTCATTACCCTCTTCCTGTCCTCTCCCCCTCTCTAGCTCTCTATCTCTTACTCTCTCCATGTGTGTTACCAGTCGCTCATGACCCAGCTGTCCAGCCTCAAGCTGACTGTGGAGCACACGCAGCTGGAGAAGCAGCACTGGGAGGAGCGCTGGCGTAGCGCACAGGTGCCTCCTCTTCCTCCTCTTCTGCCTCCTGCTCTCGCCTCTTGTCGTGTCTCTGTGATGGTTTCTTTCCTATGATTGATGCTCTGTCTGCCTCGCACTGTTGTTCTTCTTCTTCCTCCCTTTCTTGTATTTTTTTTCCTCTCTTATTTTTCTCAGTTGTGTTTGTTCTTGTTGGTCTTGTGACGGCTGTGCTCATTCTAAATATTCAAGCAGGAAGGAATAGAAACTGAGAGGAAGTGGAGGTTTGTATGTGGAATAGCAGAAATGAGGAGTTTCCATCCTACTTGTGGCTGTTTGTGTCCCATTGTTGTGAGTTTTAATGTGCGTTTGCATGGATATTATAAATCTATATGATTTCATCAGTTCTGTGTGTGTTTGACCCTGCTGTGCTCCTGTCGACTGTGTTTACTGAGGGTATAACTCAGTAACGAGTTATTCTCTGGCTTCTTACCCTGTTGCAGGTTTCTTTTGCTTCCAGGTTTTATTGCAGAGCAGCTGCAGGCGTCGTTGAGTTTGCCTGTGCCGCATGCCACCGTAAACTCTGCACACACCTACCGTCTGACCGCCTGTTGTCTTCGACTGTTGCCTGAGCAGCCTTTGTTGCCATAATGTCTTATTCCTTTGATTTTCCATTCTTTTCATCTTAACTGAGGTTAAGTTGTCACAACATGCCGAGACCTCAGACGCACGCAGAGGTGTGACCGACCCTTGTAAATTCCACAGCCGAGTTGAGCTTTATGGATTTTGGCAGATGAACACATCATAATAGATGCAGAAAAATTAGGGGACTTTGCAATTGGCAGTCTGAAATACAGGTGCAGACGTTTGAGAGTTGATACTGAAAAGTAAGACGCATGCATATGTCCTTATTCACTATTTACAGTACCTTTTTTTTAAATGATACTATAGAAAATATTCTTCCTGTGCTGCTGTGTCAGTTTGGATTTTCCCTGCAGGAGAGCAGAAAGGCTGTAATCCTAATTTGTCAGGAGTACAGTTCCAGCTGAGCCGTTTGTGTGGGCTTCAGCTGAAGTGAAGTTAATCGTGCTCACAGACTGCATGTAAAAGACGTGCTCACCGACCTTGAAGTGGTCGCTCTCCATCTTTTTCACTGCGGGCCGGAGATCACCTGCACGCGCGGGATCATGGAGAAATTGGGTTGAAAGATGAGGGGTGTTCTTTGGGTCTTCATGTCCTTTGCCCCAAATTCACACCATCTGTATATAAGAGATGGACATACGCTCCACATTTTGAGGCCTCTGTGTCGTCATTTTTGCTTGGTGCCAAATGCAGTAACGTTGGTCATGTTATAGTTAACAGCTGAGGCTGGAGAGCATGGTACGTGTCAGAGATGTTCTCCAGTGATATATATATATTTAGATGACTTGGATACTATGATTAGACACTCGAGTGGTGATGCAGTTTGGTTAAATCAGGTGGAGAAAGCTGTGATAGTTTTTTAGCTTGTAAAACTCTCTCTCTGTGTTGGCCCTGCGACAAGCCGGCCGCCTGTCCGGGTTGTAACGCACCGCTCGCTGCATGACAGCTGAGATAATATGTAATACTTCCTGTAATTTACAAGAATTCACAAGTCATTTTAAGTGTCACTGAGGGCTCATCAGTCGGCCCATCAGTTTGAGAAATTATTCACTCCTAAGTAAAATGATTTGCTTAGTTGCCTCAAACTTGCAGCTCACAGACATCCATCGACCTGGAAGAATGACCCAGTTCACAGACATCTACTCTGCCTTCCACCACAGGCGGAAATCTCAGAGCTGCAGCAGCTCCTGGCCTCCAAAGATGCTGAGATCGAGTGCCTGCAGACCCAGCTGCTGGCCAGAGGCGGCAGCGCCAATGACAGCGCAGAGAGAGGTACACACAGCTGACAGTCTGACCAATCAAATCTGTCAGAGTGGATGTGTGCGAGAGGCAGCGATGTGCATGTCTGTCAACTCTGATCACTGTAACGTCTAATCAACAGCTCATCCGGTCTTTACTGTGCTTGTCTTTTCACTCTTTGCTGCCCTCTGCTGTAGAGGAGGTGTATATCAAGCAGCTGATTAACAAATGTAAGGCAGTTCTGTTACTAACGAGTCTCTAACCAACCTCCTCTGCCTCCTGTAGCCACTTGACAGCTGCAATTTTTATTTTTTTCATTTTTTGTCATTCAGTGATATTTTTGACTCAAATCTGAAACTATGAAAAAACAACCAGGGAGCTCTTTGAATGTCGAGGCTAAGTGGGAATGTGGTGTTTGGTTTGAGACCACAGCTAGGATTCTGTGTGTGTGTCTGCCATAGGAACTATTTTGATCGTTGTGAAATAAACTTCTGCATCCTTTCAAATCAGAGAGACTCGGGGCGCATCAGGCGGTGCAGCAAACATCTAACGCATCGCTGTACATCTTTATTTAACAGGACTCGACCCAAAGTGCTTTCCAGATGATGAGAGTACAGAAGAATACATAAAGTACACAGTTCAGTTTAAAAGCCGGACTTAAGAGAGAAATTCAAAACGTGATAACCGCACAAACATGTTGATAAACGCACAAAGTGAGGCGTATGAAAGCAATAGATCTGAAATTTGAGTAAATATTTGGTAATGAGCACATTAAGAGGATGTAATATAAACATTGCATAATTTATTTATTTGAACAATCAGTTGGCAAGAAAGTGCACAGGACTTTATTCATTTCTGCATTTTTTTTGGGGGGGGGGGGGGTGGTTCGTGGGG
>VUQK01020621.1:25032-47908 GCA_015106715.1 Bujurquina vittata
TGAGGCCCAGCCAGAAAATGGACTCGCCCAAGTAAAGTGTGTGCGGAAAACCCTGATTTCCTCAGGAAGTGCCTTATTCTGTATTTCTGAATGATGATGTAATGGACTGTGCTGCTAGGTGGAGCCATGAGCAGCAGCATGCCTTAATAACCTGCATCAAGCACTAACCTGCTTCCATCATCATCACTCTCACCATCACCGTTTATGACGCCGTCTTCCCGCCCTTCGGCTGACCAATCTGAGCCAAGATGGCCGATGATCCCCACCATGGTAACCCTGTTAAAGGTGACATGTTTGAGTTTGGCTCAGCTGCAGGTACAATCCTCATTATCGGTGCTCTGTGTCACATTTCCATATCTCTCTAAAATAAGAAACATTGTTTTACTGATAGAAAGGTTGTAATTGTGAGTTGTAATGAGTTCACAAGACATCTGTGTGCGTGCGTGCATGTGTGTGTTGCAGATGGCGATCACAGAGGGGACCATTTTGCAAATAGAAGCTCTGTCTGAAAGCATCAACAACCTCACAGTAAGCACCAACACACACAAGCTGCTGCGTAACGACTTGTGCAGCCGATTCGCTCACCGGGAATCTGCTCGTAGCCTGCCGTAAGAGACGTTTGAGTCACTCAGATGGAAAACTGCAGATAATCTGAGAGGGGAACACCATTAAAACCCCACGTACTGTATCCGCCTGCAAATGAAAGCAGTACTGCTAGTGTGAAACCTGCTCGCTGGTGCTTACGTCTTTATTACTTGCTGTTATCGCCCAGATGCCAGCCTTGCTTCTTTTTGCAGAAGTCATGGCAGTAATTGAGCTCCAAGCAAGGATTACATCAGAGCAAGTGAGAGCAGAGGGGCCTGGCATTGTCGGCTCAGACCTCTGATCTATCATTTGAAATATTTTATGGTTTTGGGCACTAAAAGAGCAGAGAGACAATAACCACCTTTTGAGATGCCCTAATATGGAAAACAGCATCTAGCCCTGTTTTTAATTACATTGAAATTGCATATTTTATATGAAATAAGACCAGCTTCAGATCAGCACACGGTGTGCAGGAAGCTCTCCACAGCCCAATCATGCTTTGCAGTACCAACTTCAGATCGGCGTTACACTAAATGTGCCGGCCGAAGCGCAGAATAGCAGATTGTGATCAGATGAAGCTGTTTCCAGCCTCTGTGCAAAGCTGAGCCAAGAGGCCGTCAGCTGGACCTTTGCCTCCAGTTCTAAGGAGAGTTTTAATTTTGGACAGTTTAGATTCTTTTTGCTAAGCTAAGCAGCTATAGCAGCTACAGGCTATAGCTACAGGCTATATATCAGCTATAGCACTGTATACCTCAGTGTGCATGACTGAGGTATTCATCAAATTCTCCCCAAGAAGTCAAACGTTCAAGTAGAGACCAACATTAATCACAATGTTGCCAGGACGGGAAAAATCATTCTTCCACCATCTTTGAGTCCCATGTCTCCTCCTAATGTTTGCGCTAGCAGTAATACCACACAGGCTCTGAAATACACCCGAGTGGAAGTATAGACAGAAATAGGATTTAAGATATACACCGTGAACAGCCAGCTTTAATCGATTTGATCGATTCCACCTGTGCTGCTCCTTTTTTTTTGAGTCTGCTGACACATTTTTGTTGCTTATTCTGCAAGTGAAGCTGGCTTTGCTCTGACCTGAGATCAGTTCTGCTCGTACTGTCCATCCTAAAAGCATATATCTACACTGGTAAGGTGTAGTTACATATAATATGAACTCTGATACTTTTCTAATGGGGTTGCTCTGAGTGCGTTCTCCATAAATCCTGACATGGGATGTTTCCTCCTCAATAATAGAGACTGAACAAAGTTCTGATGATCTTCGGTACGGTCTGCTGATCCCAGCTCAGGGGCAAACACTAACCTCTAATCTCTCTAACCTATTGCCACTCCCATGATGCTTTGCCTGCAGTACCTGCTCGGCCGAGATGAGCTGCGGAAGGAGATGAGGCGTTCTCAGACGGCGCTAGTTTGAAGATGACCCAACGCTGTTGGCTGTCAATCAAACCCAAAGACCTGTAGTGAGCCGCCTCGCAGCTGAACTGCACCTCAGACCTCGAGCTAGCACTGCGGTGCCGAGCTCCTTGCATTTACTTCTACTAGCTCCTGATACCTCAGGTTACCTCTGTAAATACAGAGGACTGGGAAACACAAATGGACCTTCAAATTTTGACGACAATCAAAGGTCTTATTTTTATTTTCTGTATACTGAACTGAACTGCTACTTTTAAACCACTTTTTTCCCCAGCTTACCTTAATTCCCTATGCAATGTAGCTTTTAATGAGCATACTGACCACTGTGTACTGTAAATACTGTGCTGGTATATCAGGAGGGGGAACTGGGTTAAATGAGCTGTCACAACTACATGCAGCTTGGAACAAACTGGGCGTCCCATCACAGATGGTGGTTTAAGGCATTTTTAAGATCAGAGCAGCTGAGGAGGAAGACGCTAAAAGGTTCCTCGGCGTTGTCATTGTTACGTAGAGAGAGACAAAATCTGATTGGTTGAAATAAACGACTTACAAGAACTGCTGAAGCTTCTTTAGAGGACTGTATGGAACAAACGACGACCTAATGTGATGCATCGTTGTTGAAACTGCTGTTTTCTGTCCTCCCTGAGCCCGGTGCTGCTGGAGGCCACTTCCTGTTCAAAGGAAGTTCTTCCTCCCCGCTCTCTCTAAGCGCTCGCGCTCGTCTGATCGTGGATTTCTCTGTCTAATATTTTAGTGTCTTTAGCGCTCAAGCTAAAGCAGCTTGAGACCACTGCTTTTGTGAACTGGAGCTGCATAATTAAGCCACACTATTAAATTGTTGCTGTTTAACTCAAGGGAATAGCTTAAGGATTAGCAAGAAATGTTTGTCTGGTTGCTTGTAAAATAAGCTAATACCACAATGTTTTCAGCACACTCGAGTGGCCAAAATTCGACTTTAATGGTGTTTTATGAGAGCTTGCTTCTGTGGCTTTCATTTCAATGTACTAACACCAACATGTGGTTTACTGAACCTGTCATGGTATAAATACTTTTCTAAAGCACTGTTTTTGGCAAGTCTGTAAGCATAAAGAAGAAAACAGTCTACTTTTACAGTCTGGGACAGTAGTTTGAGATATTTGGTTGACAAGATTTAAGAGGTTTAGTAAGACTGGGTCCTCTGAAGCATTAAAGGGTGAATTGCATGTGTTACACCTGCGATATCAAACTGCCTCCAGCTCAGCCTGAAGACCCGCTGCTCAAACGTGGTATTTTTCCACCTTTATGCCTCAAACTCTCATTTCCTAAAATGACCTCAAGAGCCGCCACACTCGACGCTGCCGTCCCAGCTGCAGGTCCTCACTGACGCGTCTTTCTAAAAGCAGTTACACATTTTGTTTAGCCACCAAACCCTTCGGGCTCAGCAAGCTGTCGCACCAAGATAACTGGTAAGATGAGTCTTTTGTTGACTTACCTAAAATTTGACAAGTTCCGAGCACCACACCCTCGCTGCCACTGCCAGCAAAAACTCCCCTTTAGTGGAAAATCCTCATTGTTCTGCTGGAAGTTTTGGACACATCAGGACACAAAGTACGCATAGAGAAATTGTGTGTCTCAACAGGACAAGAAGGAAGAGCAAAGGACATGTAGCGGACTTGGAACTGTGGAAACTTCCAGACCGGTCCTGGTGAGTACCTGTACCGATCCACGCTGCTCTTCTTACTGTTTTAGTGCCCAAACTGGTGTCAGTCAGTTATTCTCCTAAATGAATGAATGAAGAGCGACAGTTTCTTTTCCTCCTCAAAGTACCAAACTGACACCAAACAGTGGTGATTGTGACCCCTTTATTTTTTTCTATAGTTCGCCTTATATGTCAGAAGTCCAAAAAGTAGATCAAGAGAACCCACTGGGTAAAAATATGGGTCATTTTATCATTACATATCTGCAAGAGGTGAAAGTACCGTGTGTTACCCGTCCTGTGCCGATAGAACTGCAGCTAAAGGCTGCTTTAAGCTCCAGCATCTTTTCCAGGGCCGGTTTCCTCGGATAGACCTCTTTATTCTTCTGCTGTGTGTCCCTGTCTGGAAGAATGACCTACATTAAGGTCAAGGACAAATGTCCTGACATTTTCCTTCAGAAATCACAGAATTCATTGTTCCATCAGTGCATCACCCTCTTAAAATAATGGTCTAAGTAAAACACAATTTAGGCCATTATTTTGTTAGGCCCGTGCTGGTCTTTTGGAGTGACCATTATTTGGACAAGAGTGGATTGTCATCAGCTAACACGAGCAGTCTTTGTTATAAACTATAAGCTGCTGACAGACGCAGTGTCATGCTCATGTTCAGTGACTCTAATTAATGGAGGTGAGGCCTAGAAGACTCCGATTGGCTCCAGCTGTCTGCGTCAGGACAACTCGAATATTCAGGTGGACGCACTGAAGGAGGAGGCATTTGTACCTTGTCACACGGGGTCCCCTTCAGGTACCTCTGCATGTTTGATTTGCACAAAACTAGTTTACAGGTCCAAAGCCTGCATTAGGACGCATTGGTGCAATCTTTTACACCACTGTGACTTTTGCTGTATTAATACGCTTGGCATCAAGCTAAAAACATAAAGCTTTTTATTAAATCGCACTGTACTGTCATAAATCTTGTTCGCATAAGCAAAGCCAGCCTTTGAGAAACTCTTCATATGGTCGCAGAACAACTTCAGGACCCTCACGCTGACCCCACGGGCGGGGCTACTACTCCACAGTCACGCTCTTTGACCTCTGTACATACCGCGTCAGTCAGCGTTCAGTTTCCTCTTCAGTCTTCGTCTCCCTGCGTTTATAGAGCTGATCTATGGACATGTGGGCCTGCTGGTGAACTGAAAATGTATTTGTCCGTACTGTGTGTTCTCTGCTAACTGCATTGCATCATTCATTGACATCTGCAAAACTCCATCGCACTAGATTGTTTATAATTTTTCACTTACCATTTGAAACAATGTTTAGCTGTCGGAAAACGTCTATTTTTTGGGCGCAGAGGCAAAAGCAGAAAAAAATCATGACATCTTTATAAATGTAATTTATACTAATGGTATGAAAGTGGTGGCAGCGTGTTCTGCAAAGATGGACTTTGTTCTGTAATCTAAAAAAAAATAGAACTGTTTATGCTGCTTGCCAAAGTCCTTGTTAAAGAAGGCAGTGAGAGCTGTGAATAACCTTTTGTCAGCAAAGGAAGCTCGTGACAAACTCCGTTCCATAGATGGGAAATTCCAGACGACGACTCCAACTGTTAACTAGTTTGCTTAAGAAAGACCACACTGATGATCACCTTCAATTATTATTAAGGAAAAGCTGATTAAAAAGAGCCGCTCTCTGTTTCACCAAGTTAAACAAATCCAAACAGTTCAGATCAGTCTGAACCCGTTATAGAGGTTTCATCATTCAGAATAGTACTACATTAGCTTTTGTTCTCTATAATCCTCTGATAAACCCTTCGGCCGATTAAAATAATACAGTTCCAATTTGTCCACATTAAAGCTGCAGACCCAAAACAGTCAGTGGTATCAGTTCCTTCATCATCCAGGAACTACCTGCATACTCTAACCATGAGGCGCCAGGAGGAACCCAGGACCCACTGCAGCAGCGTAGGGTTTGACAGGTCCAAGGATTTGATCCTGATACCTGATGGCAGTCAGGGAGCTGTTGCCTGTAGAGGTCTGTGTGTCCCCTCCATGGATCTGCCTCCCCAGACCATCACTGACCCACCAAATCGGTCATGCTGAACGATGTTACAGGCAGCGTAACGTTCTCTACTCATCCTTGAAAAGCACAGGGCTCCAGCGGTGGACCTGCCAGTTCTGGTATTCTATGGCAAATACCAACCGGGCTTTGTAGCTCTGCAGGGCTCATCCTGTTCCTCCTGCACCAAGGAGCAGATCTCAGTCCTGCTGATGGGTTAAGGACCTTCTCCGGCCCTGTCCAGCTCTCCTAGATTGACTCCCTGTCTCCTGGAATCTCCTCCATGCCCTGAGACTGTGCTGGGAGACCCAGCAAACCTTCTGCCAATGGCACGTATTGATGGAGGAGCTGGACTACCTGTGCAGCCTCGAACACTGGCTCATTTTCAAATGACCAGCTCTAATATTTCTCATTTGTTTAACTGGGATTGTTTTCATCTACTTTTAGGGCTCGTGTGAAAATCTGATTGTTTTAGCATTGCAGCTTAAATTTTACACAGAGGTTTGATCTCTTATCTTTCCAGTGCATCAGGGAGACCAGCCTCTGATCTGCTGTCCATCATCAGTCCACCATGGGTGAGCAATTCAGCAAACCCAAATCTAACCCACTGAGAAACTTCAGCTTCCTTTCCTCTTTTAAATGTGGCCAATCCAGGCAGCCATCCTTTTATCGTAATATGTCCCCCCAACTGAGCATCTTTGCTACGCTGAGGAGACGCGATGTCCGCAGGCCCAATGAGTTCATACATCTTTTCAGCGACTGCATCTCTGCTGCCTCAGCCAGAACCCAGGAGTACCTCAGCTTCAAAGACCCAGAGGACAAGTTCCACCCGAGTCCCGAGGTGCTCACTCAGGTAGCAACATTGACTGTTTTATCAATAACTAAGAAAATGTGCTTTAGTCACTGAAACCGCTCCCACTTCAACAGGTCTTCCTGATGACCTACATCGCTCGGAGTGTGGATGTCAACCTGCAGCACGACCTTAATTGCACAGTCATGACGCCTGAGCAGCGCATCCTCCTGGGTGCTGACTGGGTTTGGGCGGTGCTGGAGAGGCCGACCAAGAACCCTAAATTCCAGATTGTCGTGCAAGTCCAGCACCTGCCCGAGAGGGAGGAGGCTGGGCAGAATGTGTCCAGGGAGACCTGCAGTGAATCTATCCAGATGGCCCAGATGGAGTCCAGCAACAAGAACGTGCACGAGAGGATGGTGAACTTCTGCACCTCCATCGGCAAGGACTGCTATGCTCTCTTCTTGTTTTTTGGGAAAAAAAACGACAAGACGAATATCTACGGCGTCCTCAGCAATAATTTTGAGGCGGCCACTGGAAAATGCAAGATTAACAGAGCTCTGATCGAGAACTTCTTTAAAGGTTCCAGGTATCTCCATACGCCTTTGGGAATGATGCAGGCAATTATGACCAAAGACAAGGGTGAAAACGTCACTCTCATGATTAAATTCAGCTGAACCAGCTCATGCTGGATGGCTAAAGGCACAACACCCACGTGCGCTTTTTTGCTAAAATGCTGAGTCAGCATCAAAGACCTTTTACGTACGTCTTTGTTGGTGGTGCTGATCTTCCACCTTAATGCGTCGTTGCACTTCTTTCCCTACTTCCTGACAAGAGTAGTTTACACACTTGTAATGGGATACATATTTATTGTAACTCCCTGGCAGGACCTCCATTTGCTCTCAGGACCACCTCAGTTCTTCCTGGCACTGATTCAGCAAGGTGCTGGAGATTTTGGTCCATGTTGACACGACAGCATCACACATTAGCTGCACATCCATGATTCGACTCTTCCGTTCCAGCATCCCAAAGGTGCTCTGCGGGATGGAGGTGATTGACGGTGCAGCCTGCTGTCCAGTTTTGGAGAAAGCCTCCGTTTCCCGTTCTTAGCGGACACGGTGGCACCCGGTTTAAGGTTCAATGCATTCAGAGGCGCTGTTCTGCATACCTCGGTTGTAAAGAGGGGTTACTGTTTACTGTTATCTTCTCTTTTTCAGACCAATCAGATCAGCAGTTTACTCAGACCAGCCTGACTGGCGCCAACAATGCCGCGTTCAAAGTCACTTAAATCACCTTTGGGCCCCATTCTGATGCTCGGTTTGAACTTCAGCAGGTCAGCTTGGCCTTATCTACACGCCTAAATGCACTGACTTGCTACCATGTGATTGGCTGATTAGATATTTGCATTGAGTTAGATATGCCTAACAAAGTGGCCAGCTAGTGTATATGTGTGACTGCGTGTTTGCCGTTTGGGTTCGTTGGTTATGGAAGAACCTGCTGAAGGAACTCCAACTTGCTTTGTCAGCATCTTTTTGTAAATCACCGCTCGACTTATTTATACCGTGGTGCTTTCTAATTATAACTTCTACATTTTTATTCTCAACTCTGGAATCACTGTATTTTATTCTTGATGTTGCACTTCCTATTTTAAATTGATATAATTTGTTTTTAGAATTTAACCTTAGAATTTAAAATATTTGTTTTTAATTTTTTGACTTTCACCTCTTTAATTGTATGTTTGTGGAGAGCATTTGTAACGCTGATTTTTATAAGCGACAAAAATAAACTATAATTAGATATTAAGCGTAATTTTTTTTTATTCTGTCAGATCTTGACCAGTGGTTATGTACCTTTATTATTTTTTAAACTAACAGTAAATAGATTTTTGTTAGTTGCTAGGGTGGTGAAATATTTGAGCATTTAACACTTTGCACAGCCAGTTTAGAAGCACCAATTGTGCCTTTGGACTGTGGGAGGAGGCTGGAGGATACCGGAGGGCCCCGGCCGCCCAGCGGATTCAAACACAGGACCTTCTCGCTGTGAGGCGACAGCTACCATCGCGCGCTTAATTTTCATTTATTTTGAAAATTAAGTGTAACTTAGTTTGAATCATTAACACAAATGCAGCGGTAACTGTGTGTGTGCGCGGTACTGAAACACTGAACTAATCATGGATTGTAAGACAAAGATTTTAGTTTAGATACAAGTATCCAATGTAAAAGGCACATTTACAGTCATTCAAGTTCCTCCATTACTATCAGAGCTATAAACGGGTACAAAAACGTGGTATCTAAAATATTACAGATTGTCTTTGAGCCTTACCTTGAAACTCCCGACAGTTTCTATTCTAAAATCTAAAAACTCTAATGTCCAAAATTAAAGTGGAATGTTTAACATTCGTATTCCTGCAGGCATCAGGAACATTATCTTCACTCTTCATATACCAGGAATGTTTCCACACAGAAAAAAAGACTGAAGATCGAGCCCGTCATAGTTCATCCTTCACGTCCCTTTCTTCTTTGAGCCTCTCACGCTCACACGTGCAGGCAGCAGTGTGGTCATCCGGCTGAGGCACCAGCTCCATGTCTGCGTGCCGTGTCGGCGTTCCCGTTTGTCGCTCTGCATACGTGCTCAGCACTCTGTAGTAGTAACAGTACAGCCTGCCGGGCTGCAGCAGCTCTCTGGCCGCTGCCTGGCCCGCTCTGGCGATCTCCTGCGCCTCAGCGTCGTTCTCTTTGGCCCAGCTAATTTTCTCCAGCAGGTCTGACAGGTTTCTCTTCACAGGAACGTAGTGCGTTCCAGCCTTCAGATGGCTGTAGAAGTGTTCGTAGTACTGAGAGTCCTGTTTCAGAACCAGACTGTTCCCGAGCATCAGGTAAGGAAACCGGTACGCTGCCACTGTTCCATCAATGTTCACCTGGTATTTGTACTGCAAGAGGGGAACAAGGTAGCTATTTATTGTATTCATAAAGAGACATCAAGATAAACTATCATTGTAGTGAAGTGAGTAATAAGAATATAGAATAAATAGATTATTTTAAGGTTTCTGACCTTAAAGAAGTCAAAGAATCCAACAAGCGGTGCTTTGCCAACATGTTTCTCCTGGTCTCTGAAGAAGAACCACGCAGTGATGCCGGCATCCAGCAGCTCTGGGTTTCTTTTGGACAGAGAGACGAGCTGGAGACGCTCCTCTCGACTGTCCCGACCCCGGAAAAACGCCCGCTCGGTTTTATTCGCCCACGGAGGCCCTGACAGAAGTTCGCCCAAATATTACCAAAAAGAAATGGGAAGAAAGAAGTGATAGAATTAAAATGCAGAAATTATCTTGTAGTTAAGTTTAGATATCTTTATACAAATGTCTACATTTAGATATATATTCATAGATAAATGTTCATTTATTCGAACTTTACTCAAATTTCCTGAAAGTTAGATTTGGGTCAAAATATGTAATCCAACTAAAAATTCACTTCCTCATTTCAGTCTTTAAAATATGCACAACTTCACAGCGTACAGCGGCATACACAGGAGCAGAATGAGGACAGTACAAACTACAGTGAGGTGAGGTGGACTCCAAAAATCTAACACAGCGACATCGAGGATGCAGCGTACAGAAACAAACTGGTGCCATCTCACACCTGTCATTCATACACTGATAACAGTATCGGTGTCATTGGTATATAAAATCAAGCACCTAGCCATGCAGTCTGCCTTTACAAACATCTGCTCCCAAACCTCCTCGGACGTTAACGTCAGCTCCCCTTCATTTGGATTCTGTGATTGTAATGTCTTGGATCAGGGTAAACGTGGCTGCAGCCAAGCATACATCTTCCACATTAAGTTAAACCTCTCTGACGCTAAAGTAGAAGTTGGATTATGTGGTTCAGGAAGTCTCAAATTAAAGAAGGTTGTGCTTTATGGCTCTGGAGAACACTTTGAGAAAAGCAAAGACAGCACTTCCCTGGATTTTTATATTTTTGTTGGGCGCCGGTATGTTCAGAGCAATAAAAGGTCTTAAACTACTACAAAGTATTAAAAGCAATAAATCAATAAAAAGTAAAGCTACACCTGAGCCAAGAGCTTCCACATCATTTACAGTCCCGTCAGCTGCAATTTTAGTGCAATTTCCTTTAAACTTTAAACCTGCAGCACAGCAGAAATATATGAGCTGACAGCTGATTGGCTCAGGAATGTTAGTTACCTGTATGTCCTTGGACAGACAGGAGGTCGTTGGTGACGCCTCGCAGTGTCTCCAGAGTGGAGTGCGTGACCTCGTAGGTAGGCAGGACAATATCCCGCGTGTCTGTGGAGCCACACCACGATAAGATCGGAACAGCGCCCGTCGTCCTCGTCTCTAACGGCCAGTCACCCACATTGATGTAAAACTCCACATCAGGCACCCGCACCTGCAGCACAATAAACCCAGCAGGACACTGATGTCATGGTGTGACTGTAAAGGCTTTCTACATACACAGCTCAAAAAAATGAAAGGAACACTTTTTAGTCAGAGTTCAGTCATTAAACCTCCCCTCATCATCTTTGGTTAGGGTCAGAGTCACTGCTGGTAGCAGCATGAGGTCATACCTGGACCCTGCAGAGGCTGCACAGCTCCTCCAGGATGGCACATCAGTACGTGCCATTGCCAGAAGGGTTGCTGTGTCTCCCAGCACAGTCTCAGAGCATGGAGGAGATTCCAGGAGACAGGCAGTTCCTGTAGGAGAGCTGGACAGGGCCGGGATCTGCTCCTTGGTGCAGGAGGAACAGGAGGAGCCCTGCAGAGCTACAAAATGACCTCCAGCAGCCACTGCTGTGAATGTCTCTGAGCAAACAATCAGAAACTGACTTCATGAGGTTGGTCTGTGGGCCCGACGTCCTCAGGCCACCCTCCACAGTGCCCGACTGGCACTGTGGAGCCTGACTGGCATTTACCATAGAATACCAGAACTGGCAGGCCCACTGGAGCCCGGTGCTTTATACAGACGAGAGCGGCTTCACCCTGAGCACATGTGACAGACCTGAAAGGTTCTGGAGAAGCTGTGGAGAACGTTGTGCTGCCTGTAACATTGTTCAGCATGACCGGTTTGGTGGTGGGTCAGTGATGGTCTGGGAGGCAGGTCCATGGAGGGTTCCTCCTGGTGCACAACAACGCCCGGCCTCATGTTGTGAGTAGTAAGCCAGCTCCAGGAGAATGAAGGAATTGATGCCACTGACTGGACCCCACCTGACCTAAATCCAATAGCACACCTCGAGGACATTATGTTTTGGTCCCTGTGATGCTGCCAGGTTGCACCTCAGACTGTCCAGGAGCTCAGTGATGCCCTGGTCCAGACCCCAATATTGTCAGGCATGCACACAAACTACTGAATACCATTTTGAGCTGCTGAAGTGGAATTTCAGCTAGATGTTTTAGCATGCCGCATCATTTTTTCACTTTAATTTTCAGGATGTCTGAATTCAGTCTCTGTAGTTTTATCATCTTCATTTCCATCAAACGATGTGACCTCCTTTCAGTTCTAACACATATGTAAGCTTAAGAGTATAATCCTAACACATTATTCTGTCCATATCGGTACAGATATCCAGCACAAATTTTTCCCCATTGCGATCTGATGTGTTCCTTTAATTTTTAGTGTATGAGTGGTTCAAAGCATGCAAAAACAGCAGACACACAACCCTACCTTCCTTGCCAGTGACAGCAGTATTTCATCAGAGAACATCTTGAAGTCGGTATATTTCCCCAGCGTGCGTCGGTACACCTGGTTGTTGATGATGGTGTAGTGAATGAGCCCTCCTCTGTTGGAGAATCTGTGAGGCACTTCCTGCCTGAGATGCTGCAGGTCGATGGCGGGAAAAGACTTGAAGTCGGCCAGAATCTGCCGCTCCTTGGTGGGACACTGCATGACGCTCTGCCAGGCAGAGGCATCGGGCTCGGGGCAGTCGCAGTATTCATGATAGACTGGACCTGAGCATCGGAAAGAGTCGTCGGGTTATATACAGGCGTGGATGCCATGCAAACAATGGAGTCACAGTCAGCTGATTGAAAAAACAAAAACAATCTGGAATGCAAAAGAGGAGTCAGTCTTTTTTTAACTGATAAATGTAGAATACTAGTTACTTGGTTTATAATACTGCATTAAAACAGCAGTATAATTGTAATAGCCTGACGGAAGAGTTATTCTTACTGCACAAGTCCAACATGAACACTGCAGCAAGACTCGTGCTGAAAGAGTATCAATGCAATGAAGTGCTATAGTTTAAATCGTGATTAACTCCAGTTAACCCCATCATATCCATCTTCATCATTCTGTGTGTGTGGGGGGGGCCCGAGGGAGCGGTCAGTCTGGCCATTCTTGCCTCTGCTCTCTGCCCTCTGAACCCTCACCTCTTTTTATTGTCCCCACTGTGCAAAACACTGGCATCCCAATCACAGCAACACATCCTGGAGATAAACTGTGTGCAAAAGCTCTTCATCATTTTAGTCATTTTCCTTCTCCCCATTAAAACGGATTTTTCGTGTCTGCGGGCAGAAGGTGATGAAGCACGTCCTTCAGACTCAC
This sequence comes from Bujurquina vittata, assembly GCA_015106715.1. Taxonomy (NCBI): domain Eukaryota; kingdom Metazoa; phylum Chordata; class Actinopteri; order Cichliformes; family Cichlidae; genus Bujurquina; species Bujurquina vittata. Next base: position 38,117 of record VUQK01020621.1, read on the forward strand.
CTTGGACGGTGTAGGGGGACTTGGCCACTGCAGCATCTCCGTAAGACACCTGGATGTTCAGGCCGGTGAGCGCAGAGCTGTAGAGCCGGTACCTCACCAGGAAGGAGCCGTCTCCTCTGTCCAGAGGCGGAGGGACGTGGACACGGACGTGCTCGTTCGTGTCCAGGGAACTTATCTTCACTTTAAACGCGTCTTTCCCTGCATGCAAGGAGCATTTCAGTGAGCAGTTTGTGCACAAAGTCAAACAGCAGCGCATTTTGAGCCGTTCTCGTCATCAGTAACCCGAACAAACTTTGAATGTAGCTAGCTAGCTGCGTCTGTGCATCATCAACGCAGAAATGCTGGAAAGACAGTTTAAGGTTAGCTTCAAAATAACGGAACACGGACTCGGTGAGCCAATAATGTCGTGTTGATGCTCACTCACCTGGAGACAGAGTCAGGTTTTCTCCTTTTAAATCCACCGCCTGAATCCAGAAGTAGCGGACTGGTACCACCGTGTCCGCGTTCAGCCCCGGACCCCAAACGACGCATCTCTCTGGGCTGACTCCTTCACACTCGCAAACCGGGAAGCCTGTGCTTATAAATGCTAGAAAAATTACAAACCTGCTAATTAAACCGCTCGGAACCGGCTGCAGTATATCTGCGTCCCGGTTCGGCGACATATTCCAGCAGCTGGCGCCAGATAAAGTCACTAAATTACGAGTGTGAAGTTTTAATAGAAACTCCTACTCCGACATGTTGGCGAAGACACGCCCATTGCTGCTGGTCAGCGGTGCATTCACGGGAAGTTGGAAATGTTGGGGCGCATACTGTGAACGCCCCCTACAGACCCCTCCGCAATGTTTGTGGCCTTACGTGCACCGCCACAGTGGATGGTACGTCAAACAATTAATATGTGATTGAAGTGCAGCTTTTCAGCTTTAATTCAAGGGGTTTACAAAAGTTTAGCAGGAACTGTTTAAGAATTAAAGCTATTTTTACACACAGGGCCCCATTTTCCAAGATTTAGAATTGAACAGAACAACTTTTTTGTTGTCACATACATGCAGTGAAATTCAGTCTCTGCATTTAAACATCACACATGCAGTATTGTATGTAACACACACACACACAGAGCACAACATGCGGAGCAGGGGGCAGCTAGAAAGCGCCCGGGTAAATAACTGGGATATTCCTCCATGGCCAAGTGTTTCCAACAGAGCAGCTTTTCCATCATGAAATACAAAACTGAATGCAGAAAGAGCCACAAACAAGCAGCAACTGAAGACGACTGCCGTAAAGGTGTAGATGATCTCAACAGAGGAAACACAGCATTAGGTAAAGCACAGGGGCTTCAGACCCAAATATTGAAAACAATCATTTGAGTCATTTGGGAGACAATATATAAAAATGGATGTAATTCCTAAATAGTGCATTTTTTTGTAAAATGCCTTGAATTAAAGTAAAATTCAACATTTAAATCACTTATCGATTGATTTCAAATCCAAAATGATAGTGTAAAGAGGCAAAACTACACAAGTAAATTTCCAAAAATGTGTGCGCCAAACTGCACGCATGTATCGAGTATTTTGAAATCCTGATTGAGTCATTTACAGAGAAAGAACACTGTGTTCCTGCTGTGGAGGATCAGACTCCACTGGATCCACCTCTTTTGCATCTCAGCTGCTGTCTTCTTGTCTTTTGAACACAGAATATCCTCAAGCAGCTGAACTCCCTGCTGTTTCTGTTTCTCTGAGGTTTTTTAAGATAAAGCATGCCTGCTTTATCCCTTCAAATTTTGTTTTTATGCTTCTAACTTCTCACACAGAAAGCACATACAGCAAGTTAGGAACCTGCATCACTGTAAACGCCAGCAAACAGCCTGCGCCTCAGCTGAAGGAAGTTGGGTTTTAGTATAGCCTTCTGTATCCAACCAGTCTCCTAATATGCTTGTCAGCCTTTCCACAAGCACAGTTTCACTAATTACTTCGTAGTTCATTCTTGAAATGCAGCAAGGAAGTGTAGACATATTGTGAATTATGTACAAAGGTTAAATTGCATGTTTTACTAAAGATTGCACTTTTATCACCTTTTCTGCCACTGTGGATGGTTGTGGGAGATGGAGATATGCAGAGCTTTCTGGATTTTGACGGACACATCTACCCCTTCCTTGGCAGAGGGAGGCCGAGCAGAGTCGCGCTGCCGTGGTAACGTTGATGGAGTAGGGTCCCAGGACCTTCCGGACAAACTCTGCCAGTTCCTGGCACTCTCTCTGGGAAAAGAGGTGTGGGTTGATAAATAGAAGAGACTCTGTAAAAGTTTCCAAAGTGTAGCACTTTGTGCATAAAAATTGAAATGCAAACATAAAGCAAAAAGTTCTTGCAGAAAAACTAAAACTGAAAAACAAAAAACAAAACGATCGTATGTTCAAACCCAATCCCGAAACAGTTGGGAAGCTGTGTAAAATGTAAATGAAAACGCAATGATCTGCAAGTTTCATAAAGCCAGATTCTATTTTATTCACAGTAGAAAACAGAAAACCGATCCAGTGTTGAACCTGAGAAACATCTGGTCCTAGCTCGCATCTCTAATGTACCCCCCGTACCACCAGAGACGCAGGCTTTCGAACTGATAACAAGCTGGCTGCTTTTGCTGCTTTTTCTGTCAGTCTAGAGGACACATGGTCCATTTTATTTTCCACAAATAATTTCAAATTTTGATTTGACCTCAGAACAGTTTTCCTTTTGCACCCAGTCCATTTTAAATGTGCTTTGGTCCAGAGAGGACAGAGGAGTTTGTAGATCATTGTTACATACGGCTTCTTCTTTGAACTTTTTGCACCTTTAACCTGCATTTGTGGATGCCACAGACTAATTTCTGGAAGTGTTCCTGAGCCTATGCAGCGATTTCCACGGCACAATCAGGCCTGTTTTTAATGCAGTGCTGCCCGAGGGCATGAAAATCCCGGGAATCCGCTATGGATTTATAGCCTTACGCGCAGAGATTTCTCCAGAATCTTTTGATAACATTTTGTATTGTAAATGACGAGATATTAAAAATCGTCACAATTTTACAGTGAGGAACATTATTCTGAAATTGTTCCATGTTATTTTTATACCCAATCATGTTACACAGCTGCCCAGCTTTTTCAGAATTGGCTTTATATAAAAAGTAGTGGTTGGATAAGGATGCAGAGCATATGGTGGGTATATGCTCCTTATGCACAGTGTGTACCTCTGTTTTAGTCTCACTTCTCTCCCAGATAACAACTCCTGCTGTTCCCATGGCAGCACTTTCCCCTATGGTGCTGACCAGATCAGCCTGGCAAAAAAAAGAAGAAAGAAAATGTAGAATGAATTAAGCTATGAAAGGTCAGTACAGTGGCTTTGTTTCCAACTTTGTAATGCACAGTGTGTACACAAACAGTTTGTTACACTATTAATCTTTATCCTTTAATGAAACTGTGAAGCAACAGAAAAACACATTTTCTGAGAAAATAACTAAAAGACCGGTGCTGTGACACTGGAGTTTACTTCCGCTTCTCCTCTGCTTATGTAAAATATGTTTGCTGTGCACTAACCATATATTTCTTATCATATTTAATATCTTACCTGTGATAAAAAAGTATTAGTTGAGGCGTAAACACTCTTAACAAGAGGGAACACAGGAAGGTCAAACTCTGCCCCGCTCCCAGAAGATATTCGTAGTGCTTCCTTTATTTGACTGGATAAATAAAGCTTGGCTCCAGGGGTCCCACTCTATAAACAGGGGAACATATTGCTCACATTTTTACCCATATGCCAAGTACAGTTGTAGTTATAGAGCTAAGTGCTGAAGCAAAACTAAAGAGTCATCTTTTGGTGATTAAAGCTCCTTTTACAGAAGTGCTCAGGCTTGTTGGCTCTACTCTGAACTACATCTCTGGGCTCACAGAGATGCTGGTGTGCATTAACTCTGGCAGGGAAAAGTTTTCAAAACAGACATGACCATCTTTCTTTGTCTTTTATTTGTTTGAACACAAGGAGCGGCCTTTCTACAGTCATGTAGGTTTTGAGTGAGATTGCGGTAGACAGTAGTTTTGGGGACTTGTCCTCTCCCTTTTTTCTTTCTGCCCGTCTGCCAGACAAGCTTAAGTACATATAACATAATAGTCTATATAAATAGTTTTCTGTTATCATAGTTTTCATCATAAGGGTGAAGGTTGGCCATAATAGTTATTACAAGCAAACCAAAACGTACATGTGAACGGTTACCCACCTGCAGCTTCTTTAGGGTGAGGAGAGGGTAGAGGGCAGAGCTTCGTTTCCATAGCCATGAAAGCTCATCATTAAGAGCCATCTCTGTGGGAGGGCACTGGCCGGTGTAATTGGCTGACATGGTTTGAGATCGGTCACTGTTGTAACAGCTAGGGTAAGGGGAAAAGCCCCACAATGCTTTGGGTCTTAACCTTTTGACCTCCCGTAGAGTCTCCGTCATTACCGACTGGGCTGCTGCCTCGAAGTCCACCTGTGAACAGATGAGAAGAGGTTTAGGTCCCTTGTGTACCATTTCTCTTGTGCAGTCTGAAAACCACACAAAAAAAGTTTATTTAGAATGAAACAGCCACATCATCACAATGATCTACTTGGTTTGGTGATAAACAACAACATATACTGCATGACAGAAATGTGCAGTACAAGCAGTTCTTATCGGCTCAATGAACAGCACTGCTTTTTGGCAGCATTTGCAGAGAACCAAACTCCTCATAAAACCACAACGTGCCATTTTATCGCATTTTATTAGGAAGAGATAGTGATTCTAAACTTCCGTTACCTTTGGAGGGAGCCGGGTAATCTGTTTCATTGTTTCCAGCCCTTTGCACTGTAAGCCAATCTAACCCGCTGCTGACGGCTGCTTTGTGTTTGTGAGAATAGCGTCATTCTTTTCCACTCAGTTTATATGTTAAATTTTATTATTTATATAGCACCAGTTCCCAGCAACAGTTGTCTCAGTACAGTTTGTTCAGTATGCTGGAAGCTGATGTAGCCACAGTACTGTGCAAAAGTCTCAAGTCACCCCTTAGTTCTTAATATTTTACTTCCAAGGAGACTTTGTGGTAATGTTTTGAAGTGGTCTTGAGCAATAGTTCTCCAGCTTTCTGAAGGTCTTTTAAAAGTTTTTCTTTGCACATTGGCTGCTTTTTCCACATATTTTAAGTCTAACTATTAATCAAGTATTAAAAAAACATCTAACTGAAGGGATGAACCAGTGTTGTGTCTACACATAACAGACAACTTAGCAAATAATCAACCAGCCTGTTATATGCTGGTATTGTCTGTTTTCTCCTTTACCTCCTACCGAACTGAATGGAATGTTCTAAGCAATATATTTAAGGCATTACAGCTTTATTTGTTTCAGTTTCTTTAGTTAAATCTAAGAAAAATGTCAAAGATAATGATGTTTGACAGACATAAAATAGTATTTTTGCACCAACAAACTGATTCTCAAAGAACTATCAGCTGAAAACCTGGCATGGTGTGCAGAATGTCCTTAGCAAAATTTAAGTAAATTAAACAAGTGGAGGTTAAAAGAAGAAGTGGCAGCCCTAAATAAAAACTACCTACAGCAGATGAACAGTATCTGAATGTCATGGCCTTAAAAACAGGACCTGAGAGATGCTTCTGGCCTTTCCATTGATCCATCTGCTGTTCAGTGAAGCCTCATAAGAAATGGTCTCAGTGGAAGGGTGGCTGTCAATAAGCCATTTTTAAGGAAGGGAAACAGAAAGAAAAGTCTGAGATATGCCAAATTACACAAGGCCTGAACTGAAAATCAGTGGAAACACGGCTTATGGGGAGAAGCATGTACATTTGAAATCTTTGGGTCAACTCATTCAGCGTGTACAGAGGAGGTCAGCAGAGAGGTACAACAACTTTAATACCTTTGTAAAAAATAAATAAAAATGGTGGAGGTCTGTTGGGAATCTTGTTAAAATTGATGGAATTCTGAATGCAGATTTTTTTTTATCCTCTATACAATACCACCTGGAAAGCATCTGATTGGCAACAAATCTCAAGAAAAATGAAAAGAAAGCTGCCTGACAGATTTCAGACTGTATTGAAGAATAAAGGTGATCATACCACATAAATTTTTCAAGCTTGATAGAATTGTGCAAACTCTGTTTTTGCCTTATATACTGTATTTATACTGTACTTTACACATATGTTTGCAGTTGTTTCAATAAATCGCTGCACCTATTTCCCATTTTTCCAGCAAAATATAAAGAAATGAGGGATGACTTAAAACCTTTTTACAGTACTGTATAATATAGGTAATGATGCAAGGAAAAGCCACCTTTTAATGGCTCAGTCACACTGGAGTAAAAATAGGACAGAAACCTTCCTGCCACTAGGAACCATTAATTGTTGCCTGGTGATTGCATTGCGACCAGTTGCAAGTTGTTGCGGCGACCAGTTGTTTGCCAGGGGTTGAGCATGCAACACCCTGAAATCTGTGCAATCACCTGTTGGGAGCCCATCTGTTTCCAAACATTTGCAATCCAACTCAGACTGACTGCAAGACTGACTAACTCCCAGACAAATTGGTGAAATTGTTGCCATCTAAATTATAGATGCAGACAGATTCCCAACATGTTAGTCAATCTGAGTCATTCTGCACCAATGAGTGCAAATCATCGGTGACACATCCCCATATTACCACAGAGTGCATGCAGGACTGCGAGTGGTCTCAAAGCAACTTTTTTAAAGGCAGCGAAATTGCAAGTCCACTGCATGCGGTCACAATAATTTTGCTTGTGCCGCAGTCTCCAGCCACTGTTTTTCCTTGTGTGACTGTAGAGTAACGGGATGAGACCTACAACAGAACCAAGCTCAGGGAGGCAAAGCTATGTGCTGTGACTGAGATGTGAGGAGGAAGAGAAGACAGAAAAGAAGAGCAGCGTGGAAGAAAATGAAGTAAGTATATTTCCAAAAATATCAATCTATTTTTTTTTTTTATTCAAATTTATAGAGTAGATTGACATCTTTGGCGAGTATAGCACTTTACTTGCAAGTATTTGGCCTTACTTATGTGCTTCATTTTCAAACAAAGCCAAAAATGCATCACAAAAATACACTAGAAAATCAATTACTTATAAAGAATTTCTGAAGAATTTATCACAAGTTTAGTTTTGTTGACATTTTATTCCCTGCCTTTACTTGAGCATAAAATGTCTGTTTAACCACAAGTCAGCAACCTTCATGTTGGCCTTGTTAGTATAACAAGGGCACCTGAATCCACTGACAGTTTTACCTGGTTGGCAAGGCTGTGAATTTTGTTGATAAAAGATAATTCGACATTGTCTAAATTTATCCAAGTGAAGTTTTTTCTAACTCCGTTGGTGAAGCTTTAATGATAATCTCTGTGCCAAGGCTCACTTTGTCAAAGTGAGTCATCATATAAAGTATAGTCACAAGTGAAGCACCAATTTTCAGTCTGCCTGTCATCCTTGCTTCTACTTTTCCCCTCCTCACATTTCCTCATTATCTTTCTCTTTATAGCTTATTACATTGTGACTTTAAAATCTTGCCAGCTTAATGATGTAACTTTGGCGTGATGGCCAAAAGCAAAATAGGCCACAGTGGGGCTATTAGCAGCAGCATTTCTTATGTATTTTCCATCAAAGACTTTCTTGAGAGAAAGTTGGCTTCTTGCCAGCTTGCCCTGAAGTTCAAAATTTATCTCACCATTTTTTTCTTCTTGGTATAGTGGGTCTTTAGTTTTACCACCCTGGACTTTTCTTACCTGTGACCACTTCTCCACTTCTGCTGGGGTCCAGTTAGGAAAGAAACCCTTAAGCAGTTTCTTTGATGCCTGCACATACACTACTTGCTTGTCTTGGGCCCTCGACCACTGAGGGACCCACTCTGCCCAGCGCAGTACCCCCAGCCCAAAGTACCTTGGGGCAGGTAAAGCTTCCTCTAAGTCCTGCTGGATCTTCTGGAGGTGGGTTTCCAGGCGTGTGTGCTGTGGTAGTCCCCCATTTACTGGTGTGTCTATGTTTTCAAAGTACGGGTAGTTCCCCAAAGTATCTTCATAAAAGACGGCTACACGACCTTCCCGTTCCATCCCAAAAGAGCTGGGATCTGGCCGACCAGAGCAGGAAGAATCAGGAATACCCCAGAAAATAATAAAAGGCTGTCCAGACAGGAGAGGGGGGAAGGCTGGCTGGGGTGGGCCGGCGGCACAAACGCCAGCAAAGGCAGCAATCAAGAAGACAAAGACAGCTGAAGAAGTTGAGTTAGCTCTGAAATGGCAAAGTTTCAGTTTTGGTTCTGGCTGTGGGTCTTGATGAGACCGCGGCTCGGTCCACGCCATTGAAGCAGTTCCCTCTCAGGTTCTCGCCTCCTTGACCCCCTCACAGCCAATCATGTTCCTGGGAAACACAAAGCAGGAGACAGACTTTAGTCTGTAATGTGATGCAGTCACTAAACAAAGTCAGGTTGTGTGCAGCAAGTGATGAACAAGCCCACAGCTACATTGCCTTGTATTATTTGATGCCAATTTGTTGTTGTTGTGATCAGTACATACAAATAATTAAAATCATATTACTTTGAACTAATTCAAGCCACATGAAATACTGAGAATAGTCTCTTTGGAATATCCTGTCCCAGCAAAGGCAGGAAGTCAAACACTCTTAACCATGTACATAAATGCTGGAACTGACTTTCAACTTGTCTGACAATGATGCACTCTACAAGGATACACACTACAGATTTCGGTGGGTAACACTAAACGTACACACAACCTCTTATTACAAGGAAAGTCCACACGGAAAGAAACCCACTGTCCACCTAACCAGATGTGCACTGACACTGCATCCTCTCGGGACTCTGACCGGCTTGATCTCTTTCACGGTTCCCTTCAATTTGTTGCGACAGTTAGGATGGAAAACTTTTTTGTTAATGCATAAGCTTTGCTGGAATCACTTAATAACCAGTACTGACTATTGTCGGTCGGAAACACTGAAAAGGCTTGTGTGAGTGTCCAGAATCTTTAAATGGTAAAATCCAGTCTTCATTTATCAGTCACATTGTATAAAATCTGCTCCTCTTCTTCTAGACTGACAAGACTCAACTTAGCAGGTAAATTAAAATTGTTTCACAGATGAATTATCCTTCAGTCCATTTTCTATTGCTAATCTGGGTCACAGTAGCAGCAGTCTAAGCAGAGATGGCCAGACATCCTTCTCCTACCTCCTCCATCTCGTCTGGGGGGGGGCACTGAGGTGTTTCTAAGCCAGCCGAGAGACATAATCTCTCCAGTGTTTACTGGCCCTGTCTTGGGGTTTCCTGTCGGTGGGACATACTCAAACACTTCACTTAGGAGCCATTCAGGAGGCATCCTAATCAGATGCCCAGACCACCTTATCTGATGAGGGGCTCAGAGTAGCGGATCTACTCTGAGCCCCTCCTAAATGATTAAACTTCTCACCCTATCTCTAAGGGAGACCCAGACAGCCTTTTAAAGAAGCTCATTTTTGCAGCTTGTGTCTGTTTATGCAGAGCTCTTCTACATGTGTGTGCGTAGGAACATACAGATTGACCAGTAAATGGATGGCTTTGCTTTAAATTCACCTCTCTCTTCTCAAAAACAGGCTAGTACAGCATCTACATGACTGCAGACACCGCACCAATCCGACTGTCAGTCTCGCACACCCGTCTTCCCTCACTTGTGAACAAGACCCTATGATACTTCCCCCCCCCCCCCCCCACAAAAACCAACCCACACCCACACATTTGGGCGAACACAGGAAAAAACAAAGCCCCCAATTCT
>VUQK01020621.1:59641-83160 GCA_015106715.1 Bujurquina vittata
TCATCTTCTTCTTTTTTTTTTTTTTTTTTTTACATCCCTTTAACTTGCCCTTTCCTCCTTTAGCCATCCCTCCACTACAGCTCACTCCCTTCTGCTCAAATCCCTCTCTCCCTAATCTTGATTCTTCCACATTTGACTCTGTTGTTCTATGCTTACCTCTTTGATCCCCGTTGATCTAGGCTCCCAGGAAGACATCACCAGCTTTGTCTGGCTCGGTGTGATGCAGAAATAAACTACTGTGTTCCCTTTGTGGCTCTGCTCACTGTTTCACACGTGAGCAGAGGAAGCCGTGTTTTACTGACTGTCTTAAAAAACATTTTTTTTGATGAAGTAGTAGATAACGCCTCAATTGTGCTGCATCATAAATGTTAACATTATTATTGAGCTATTAAAAATTACGTTCTCAAGGTGGGCAGGAATGATTGATCCTGTCAGCTGTGATTTTTAGTGAGCAATAGAAGCAACATCTTCATATGAGCACATATGACACATCATTTTTGTTCTAATTTGGGATTAAGTAATGCATCAGTGGAGCCCATTTTAGATTCTATACTGGCTGCATTTGTGTTTGAGACCGATGCTTACACAAAAAAAGTGCATTTACATCCTCCAATTTACATGCTCATTTCTTTGTTTACTCTATTCCTCACTCCATCATCTTTTTCTTCATTGCGTTTGTCTTTTTTTTTTCATTTTACCTCTTATATTTTTCGATCCCAGACCTTTATTTAGGCTCCATACCTTCCACATTCCATCTCTCTCTTTTTAGTTACCTGTCATTTTTTTCCATTAGGGCTGTCACTGCACACAATAGCTAATAACCTGGTCAAAGAATAACACCTGTTCTCTCCTGCTTTTTCTGTAAATTACCCTTTCTTCTTGCTGCTGGTCTGTAGACCCGTATTGTCCCAGCCCCTGTTTCTTTTGATGTTGCATGAAGTATTTTTTTTATTAAAAGTAATGACTATTCTTAGAATATCTGAGGCTTCCTTTTGCAATGCTGGTAGTGATTTAATTTCATCCTCCCCCATTGTAGTTCTCTTTGTTCACTTGTGTTGGATAGGAACTGGTAGCCTTTAAAATGTTAGATAATCTTGGTTTTGCCAGGTAATCCAAAGTGGAAAAACGAAATTAAGTTTACTGGACCAGTAGTCATTTCTTCAGCATATTTTCCGTAGTTGTTATTTCAACAGAATCTGACACACAAACAATTCATGCAATTTAAATGCAACCCCATTTATGATGAACACACACTAAACATATCAATAATTTACCACTGAGTTACAACTCTGAAAATACCGTGAATTGAATAATCTTTTATGTATGAGTGTTCATTCTGTGTCTTGATTGTGAAGTCGTACTTTTATGGAGTTCAGTGCATTGCTTACAGTATCTGATACATAGCTGCTCCCACATCTCATAACCTCTTTTGTTAATTCCCACCGAGGCCTTCTGCACTAAAAATTCACGCATCGCGCCGCGGGGAGCTCAGCATAAAAGCATCCACCACACGCCATGCTGTGTATCTTTATGTCAGTATCTGCACTGCATCATGTGGTCGTGCATTTCTCAGTTCCCTGGTTGTTGAATATTCTTTATCGCCTCTACATGCTTCTGTGGTTTTGGATATGTATGTATGTATTTTGTTTCTCTGCAGTCCCGATATATCACCTAAATCTCTGTGCTTGCATCTGTGCATCTGGTTTGCATTTAGTTATCTTTCACTGTGGTGTTTGTTTTTTAATCAGTGTGTGTGGTTGTGAGAGCTCTTTTTCAGAAAGAACCTGCCTGAAATTGTAACACATGCATATCTGGACTAATTTTTCTTTAGTTTTAATAAAAAATAGATTTGTGAAACACAGACAACTGGTTACACTAAAACGTTGCTGAACTGCATGCTGAGAAATGCTGACATTCAGAGCTTTGAGTGAATTTCAGCAGCTTGCTTCTTTTTGGATGCACTGCTTCGCTCATAACAAGTCACTTCCTGGGAGCTGCATGGTAGCACAGCCTGAACTGAGATGAGCCAAGTATTGATAAGTTATTTAAAAAATATTTTATGCCTGAAAACTGAAAAGTTTATTTACATGAGACACATTTTGTTGTCGTGCTGCCTCTGCGCCCCTGTCTCCTCAGACTTTGACTGTAGGTTGGCGAACCAGTGGCCTCAGGGTCATTGTTACCTGCTGACTCAAATGAAGCGTCTTCTTTCGCTGCAGTTTGCATGCCAAAGGCGCACAGTGCTTGCATGCTGCCACTGTCTCAGAGAGACATGCAGCATCTGCTTGCTTCTCTGCCAATAATGTTTAAATTTTATGGTTAGATGCCCTGTCAGAGGAAATGATTTAAAAGAGAAAGGCTGCTCCGTGCTGGAAAATATGTGACAGTGAGGGACCAAACCAGTTAAAAATAACAAAACTGCATACTTAGCTTTCTTACATTGTTGCAGCTTATGTTCTGTGATGCTTTAATATAAAAAATAATCATTTGGATCATCTGGATGAGATAACTGTTTTGTACACTCCTTTAAAAAGTGTGGGCTTATCGTGTTGAATGTGTAGCATTTTTGAGCGCTAATGTTGGCGTATTCCTGCTGAAGCACTCGTATCCATAGCATAGCTTGAAAACTCATTATTCAGAGAGTCTTGTTGATCAGTCCCAATCTTTCGTTTGCTTTAATTGAAAAACAGTGAGCAAATGAGTAGTTGCGTACTTATGAAATCAACAAAATATTATACCAGTACTGACAAATGTGAAGTATGATGTATAATTTTTATTTTTGCATACTTTTGTTCAGTTACGGTCACAGATTCTCTCTCCATCTCCAGTCATTTTTTTGGACTGTAAACCATTTATCATAAAAGAGACAAAACAGGCATGAATCTGACTCATTCCAAAGGTTTCTAAGGATATTGCATTATCAGGCTGCAGTTGCTGTGCAGTGAATTCTGATACCGTGAGTTGGGACTCAAAGGCTGGTGGTTTGTGTGACAGAGTGATGTGGGATGGAGTCAAAGCACTGAGCCTGTCACAAAAATGTGATTCTTTCTAAGAGAGCCTAAGAGTAAATTAATTGTTGTTTGGGTTGTGTGGTTTTATTATTTGATCATACCAGCCTGCACCTATGTGAAAATGTTAATATTTGAGACTTAGGGGTGGTGTTTGATTTTGCACTCTTCAAAACTCATCCTTTAAAAAACTTCATTTGTGCTTTTAGGAAATTGATGAGAAGGTGGGGGAACCCTACAATCGTAAGCGAGTAAAATTCTAGAATCCTGGATATAGAAAAATTTGTGAGGAATAAATGAATGAAACTTTTTGCATAAATGAATGGGAGCACTTTATAAACCACATTTAACAAACAATAGGTTTGTAGTTAATTCAACTTTAGAAATTATTAATAATGTTTACTAATCGCTAATTATAATTTATTCATGCTTTCATTATATTGTGTATGCTGTCATAGCTGATAGGCTTCATTATTGATCAGTGAGCATTAAAGCCACTAATGTCTCTCAGATACAAAGACGGGAGGACCTGTGAAAACCACATATAGCCAAAGGTGAATTAGTTACAATAAAGGGCTTTCATAAAATAGTGAGTCAACTGAGATGAGCATGTGGGGAAAACAGGGAGAATCTAGCCGCAACCTAAGGCAGGTGCAACTCACCTCATGCTTCTGCACGTGCTACATGTGTGATATCCATGTTTGTGGCCGTAACACATCTGTGTGTTTTTAATGCAAAGCTTTGCACGTGTTATTTGCTTTTTTAGAGGCTGTTGTGCCAGGGTTTGTTTTGATCCATCTTGTTGTAGTTTTCCCCACTGGTGCTGGTCCAGTTTCACGTATATTGCTTGTAGACATGTTTACATGTAGAGCATGTTGTACGGACTTGCATTGTGCTTGCGTGATGAGTTCTCCTGCCCTCTTTAAAGTGAAGCAGATGGAGCACTCGGAGGACGCAGATTATGTGCAGTTCACCAGCAATACCTTGAGGTTAAACCACTGTTTCTCAAACTGCAGCGAACTCTGGGGTTAACAGGGATTTGACCACTGGAGGAACCCTAAAATCCCAAGCTCAACTGCTCTAGAATTCAGTGGATAGAATTTTTGTCAATCCAAAAATTTTACAACTGCTATATAATAATATAAAAGAATTACATTTTAACATACAGGATGTCTCAGTGGCATTTGGACATCTCCGGGGCTTACTACCCCTTTGAATTCTGGCAGTTTTGTTGCTCTCTGCAAGTCATTGATAACGCACTGATGTCATTAAGTCTACCCATATAACAAAGAGGAATACTGGGCCAAGTCCAGCAAAGAGATGGAGAATCAGGGGATGGAAATGGTGTTAGAGGGGTTTTATGGAAGCAATAACATCCAGGGCTAAAAAAAATGAAGCCAAGTGCAGAAATAGAGCAGAAATAAACACATTTACATCCTAGTGCAAAAAAATGGTTTTGGTTTCTAGGGATAATTCCCTCTCTCAAAACAGCCGTACCGCATGGGGTGAATTTTGAAGAAAAAAAAGGTGAACTCACCTGCTACTAAGGCTCAAGGGTGTAGGCTTTTGAACAGGTGAGTGTTTACTGAGCTCGCTCGCTCACTTGCACTACACATTACTTGTTACCTTTTAACAAGGTATTAACCTTTATCTAACGTGTGACTTATGTTCCAGTACATTCAAGGTTGTCATACTTATTGCCATTATATTGATCACAGTCCTGGGTGGCTTTGACGGGAAACATTTAAGCAGTTGAAAAATATGAAAATTTCTTGAACATGTCGGCTCAGGCAGAAAGGACTCTCTTCTTAGTGCTGGCATGAAGGCAGGGTTTGATTTGCGTTTTAAATTGACCACAATGGACAATGGGATATCAAGCAGATAAGATGCATGAAACTGTCTATTCAAACAGTGTTTGAAAGTGCAAAACAGCACAAGGCATAAACAAGTACAATATATCGAAAACTATCACCAATCTGAGGTTGGATCTTTTGAAGAAAAGCAGGAGACATTAATTTTGTCATAAATTTGAATGGTTTGATTGGGATGTTCACTCTGTGGGGATTCTCTTTGAAACATCCATTCATTACCGATGCTCACTTCCACACTGGCACTCAGTGTGGTAGCCGTCTGAGTGTGTTCAGTCATGTGCACACATTTGAAGTGTAGTGACTGCAGTGAGAGGAGTTTGCAGGGCTTGAATTGAGCGGTTAAACCTCCTTCACTTGACCATTATTGGACATTGTTTCAGCACTTTAGTGCTCACATTTTGCAAAATGTGAAACAGACTGATAGTTTTCTATATCCTTATTGAGGTGTTTATTCTCTCAAGAACGGCAAGAAATTTTATTGTCAAGTGTAATTATTTTATATTAGATTAATGTATGATTTGAATGAACAAAAATTCAATGTTCTGAATTCTAGAGCTTCTCAGCGTATAGACCGTTCCCAGCCAGCACACATAGGTGGTCCCCATATGACCCATGCTCCGAATGAGCACATATTCAGGGCCTGTTAATATCTATGTGGGCAAACCCCTGTAGGGCCACCATGGAAACTGCAGACAAAACTGTATGGGGCCCATAATGTGTGCCCTTACTTATCCCATATGGGACTGACCTATGTGTGCTGGCTGGGTTTGCAGCTCTCTGCATATTGTTTTGTGATGTTATAGTGTGATTATGCCTGAATTGCTTTCTCATAAAGTCACAGAGGCAATCATATTTGAATGTTACACATCTGTTTGGTCACTTCTAAAAGGGTGTTAGATTTGAATGCTATTATTATTCATATCCCCGGGAGCTTTCTAGCTGCCCCCTGCTCCACGTTGTACTGTGTACTACATTGTCTATGTGTGATGGGTTAAATGCAGAGACTGAATTTCAAATAAAGCTCTTCTTCTTCTATAGTGCATGCCATCAACAACTTTAAATTGTAGAGATTTTTTTTTCTCCTCAGAGTGAGGTTCCTCCCTTTTCTACACTTAGACAATAATCATCTCACTATTGACATGATAGCATCACACAATTGCTCTAGATTTGTCAGCTGTGCATCCATGATGCAAATCTCCTGTTTGCCACGTCCCAAAAGGTGTTCTACTGGACTGAGATCTGTTGATAACGGAGGCCATTTGAGTACAGTAGACACGGTCATGTTCAAGAACCAGTCTGAGATGGTTTAATCTTTGTGACACAACGTGTTATCCTGCTGGAAATAGCGATCGGAAGACGGGCACACTGTGGTCATAAAGGGATGGACGTGGTCAGCAATAACACTCAGGTTGTCTGCAGTGTTCGCAGTGTTTCTCGATCACTTTGATGCAATTCTCATGTCATGAATGTCAGTCTCCACTCAACACAGTTCTCAAATCAGGAACTCATTTCCCCACCCACATTAGGCTCTGTCATTGAGTTTGTACACACTGCTGTTGCTTCTATATTGTTGTATTGTCTGTATTGTATTGAGAAAAGCATTAACAGTGGTGAGAATGATGTTCCTGATGTGTGATTGGCATCAAAATGATCAAGGAAAACTATGTAAAAGATGCTCAACAGGTACTCACACCATTACGCCACCAGCAGCAGGCGGACCATTGATACAAAGCAGGACGAATCCATGTTTTCATGTTGTTTAGGACAAATTGCTCACCCTAATGTTGAAGCAGAAATCAAGACGTATCAAACCAGGTAATTTTTTCCTCTAGTCTGAACCTGCGCAAATTGTAACCCATTGTAATCTATTGCTGTAGCCATCTCCTTCAAGGTTCCGCATATGTGTCATTGCCTTCCTATCAGCTCAAAGCAGTCTGGCCATTCTCCTTCGAAAGCAACAAGATATTTTCACCTAGAGAGCTCTTTCATGGACCACGTCACTTTCAGGGTTACTTAAATCACCTTTCTTCCCCATTCTGCTGCGCGGTCTGAACCTTTGACCATACATACACACACAGACACACATGCACACTTGTTACCAGTGGTAAGCATCCCTAACACTGACTTGTCACTGTTTAAGCAGTGGAGCACAACAGTCACTGAACTGTAAAAATTTAGAAACCATTATTGAGGCGAGCTGTGAACAAGCGCAGGACACTCTCAGCATTTTTGTGCATCAGGTGCCACACGGCGTAAACGCTGTAGCTCTGCCCATTATGCTCCTTTCACGATTAAATAGAAGCCATCATAGAGCACTTGTGCCGCTTTTGAATGCCATTGCTTAAACATCAAAATCCCCTAATGTTACATACATAATAGGCATCTGACAGTTAAGGCACACATCATGAAGTGTAAATAGATTATTTCTGTTATCAAAATAACATGAAGGTGGAGTGTTGTGGATCTTATTGCCTGGGAGCTCCCTCTGATGGTCAGCAAGAGAGAGAGCGAGAGAGAGAGAGGCAGAGGGACCAAATAGGAGAGCAGGGACACACACATGCACACATGTGTACACAGAGATACACACACACACAAGCCAGAGTGAGTGGTATTACAGATTGGCTGACGTTGCAGCTCTTAACTAAAAGATTTGCAGTGTGAAAGCACCTCCATTGTGCTTTTTAGTGTGACAGTATCCAGCAGGAATGTGAAGCTAACTGGTCTTTTTTACACACAATAGATACCATCGAGTTCAGCGGGGACACCAGCCACAGAGTTTAAAGCTAATGTACAAAGAGAGAGAGAAGAGGGAGGGGAACAGCACGTTGTGTATTGTTATCTCAAACTAAAGAATCAAGATGTGACAAAATCACCGGTGCACTGACAGTCGTAAAATGCTTTATTTCAGAGTGAGACACATGCTGCTGAATATATTCTGCTCTGGGGGTGCTTCTGCCTGCTTTCAAGTAAAATCTTCATTAATTCAAGGATGGAATGGAGTGGAAAAGAAAGCTTCTCTTTCAGTTTAACTTAAACTGTAATTGCAAGAGGAAGAAAGAAGAAGAAAAAACACGCCTGATTGCAGCCTTAAAGGCGATAGTTCACAAAGGCAAACACTTTAAACTCGTAATCCCCGATGAGTTTAATTTTCTGTTGGGAGATAATTCGGTAACAGAAAACCTCACTTTGTTCATGTTTCATTTTGGAAGCAAACTCCCAAGGTGCTATCTGTATATTGTGTGCGTGCATGTGTGTGGTGATGGGGTTTCTTCCGAGGAGCTAAGAGAGAGAAAAAGCTCTTGACACTGTTTGAACCGGTCTGTTAATCCTCACCACTCTTCAGGTGGCTTGTCCCCATGGAAGCAATGTGTGGATTTCTGTGTGCGTTGAGAGGAAAGAGGTCAATAAGCGGAGAGAGCGAGAGGAGAGGAATGTGGGTAGTGCTGGAATGAAGATTGTGTTTGTGTATATATATGTGTGTCTGTGTGTGTGTGTGTGTGTCCATCACAGAGGTAGGGCTGCTGTGGAGCTGAATGACAATGAAGGCGGATGTGTGCACGACATGCAACCGGAACACAGCTCCACAGAAAGAAATAAGGAAGCAGAAGAATGAAAAGAAAGAGGGGAAAAAAGAAAAGAGTACTGGAAGGAGAAATGTGGGGTTAAAGAAAGAGCAAGGAAGGGAAAAAGCAGTGGAAGTTAGAGAAAAAGTAGAAAGAAGGAAGGAAAACTGAAGGAGAGCAGGAAGGAAAGACCGTTGAAGTACATTAAACGATTTGAAGGAGGGAAAGCAAGGTGGAGGGAGGGGGTAAAGGAGGAGTCAGTGAAATGGTCTTTGATCTCGTCTCGTTTAAGGGGGAAAAGGAAAGGAATTACAACACATGTGTGTGTGTGTGTGTGTGTGTGTGTGTGTGTGTGTGTGCGCGCGTGCCAGTCCAATAGGCCTCCATCCTGGTTTGTCAAATCCTCGGCTGAAGTAAAGTGAGGACTTGAGTGTTTGAATGTGTGTTCCTACATGTACTCAATATGTGTGTGTGTGTGTGTGTTGAAGCCTAGGCGGATGTTTTCTGAGCCCAGCAGCCGTGTCGGGCTAAGGACAGAGAGAGAGAGAGAGAGCGAGAGAGAGAGAGAGTGAGGTGAAAAGGGGAAGGGGGAGAAGCATGGAAAAAAAAAGCGTGTCCGAGGAATTTACAAATGAAAAGAGAAGGTTTTTCTCTTAATGCGATTAAATTTTTCCATTTCACCGCTTCCCCAGCCGACAGTTTCAGCTCTTTAGGAGCACAGAGCTGCGACGCAACTCCGTCTTCGAGTTGGGATGGCAGGGGGCTGTGGGGTGGGGGTGGGCTGGCAGGGGGTAAACAGGAGGGAGAAACAGCGAGGGGTGGGGGGGTGCTGCTGGAAGAAATGTTACTTTTAGTAAACCACTTTGGCGGTGGTTCGTCTGGCTAACAGTCGTGCCAATGTGGTGACTCAAGCTGAGAAATTGAACTGAGAAAGTGACAGACAAAGAAAGAAACAGACACAGAGGGAGAAACACAAAAGGATTAACGCTGGTTACACCAAGCATGTTTACAGTGAATGTGCAGTGGTTTGTTTAGACTGTTTACATCATTTGTTTCATTAAAGCGGGCGAGGCGCATGCTGCTTGAATCTCGTTTCCATTTGTGTGATACTTTAAGAAAAGTGTCACTACCACAGATGCACTTCAGTGTCGATGCCCGGGACAACAAAATACATTCTGTGACATGCTTCAACGCTGAGACTTGGGCCTGATAACAACCGTCATGTTATGAGCCAATATTTTTTGATTTAAATATAGCTGCGCTCAGCTATAAAGTGGACCACGCAGTCCAACAGGGCTCAGTCGTTATGGCAACCTAAACAGATCATGTTAAAAGTGTAGCTGTAAGGACTGATAGGAAAAACACGTGTCTGCTTCTTTTTTGTTTGTTTGCAGTGTTCAAATGGTGCAGTTTGAAAAGTTGAACAGTTTCATAAACACACTTAACGTTTGATCAGTAAACTGGGATGGATTTCTTATCTGATACTGTTTTAAACTTTGCTTTCGCTCACTGTTTGTTAGGACCAGGCACCAAAACTAGTTGGTTAGAATGAGGAAAAGGGTTCAAATCAATCCTTTTACAATAGAAAGCACATACAGTACTGTACAAAAGTCTTGACTCGCAGCTCATTTCTTTGTTTTTTGCTTCCAAGGAGCTAGACTTGTAATTTTTTAGTTCCACTTAACACTCACCTTTGAGTCCTTCTACCTCAAGGGATGAACCAGTCTGGTGTCTACACACAACTTAGCAAAGAGCCAACCAATCTTCAGGCACTTTGTTACTAGCACCCTGTTGTAAAAGCACATCATTTCCCCCTGCTTTTTTAGTTGAAGCTATAAAAAATGTCAAAGATAACACAGTTTGACAGACATAAAATAGTATTTTTGCAACAGCAAGGTGACACACTGAGCGCTATTAGCCAAAATCTTGGCATATCACTGCATCGTGGGCAGTGTTACTTTAAAAAAATTGAGGAAACTGGACAGCTGGAGGACAAAAAGTAGCGGACCTAAAAAACTATCTACAGCAGATGAACAGTATCTGAAAGTCATATACTTTCAGAATTAGGAAAATAATTCAGAAGACCTGACATAAAACCTGAGACATGCAACTGGCCCTTCAGTCGATCCACCTACTGAAGCCTTATCAGAAATGGTCTCAAGGGTGCTGTCAGGAAGCCATTCTTAAGGAAGGGAAACAGGGAGACAAGGCTGAGCTATGCCAAATTACAAGAATTGGATCATATGAGTGGAGTGATGAATCCAAATTTTTAATTTTGGCTCAAATCATCATCAGTATGTATGGAGGAGGTCAGGAGGGAGGTACAAGAGTGAGTGTCTGCAGCCATCTGTAAAGCACAGTGGAGTCCCTGTCATGGTTTGAGGCTGCATTTCAGCCAGCGGTGTTGGAGATCTCGTCAACAAAAAAAAAGAAAAGATGGAAAAATGTACCGTCAGATTTTGATCCACAATGTAATACCATCTGAAAAGCATATGATTAGAATTGGCTTTATTTTTCAGATCTCAAACACACTAGTAAACACGTACCTGGATAACAATGTGCACAGTGGAACACTAACAGCCATGGGTTGGCCTCCCCAGAGCCAATCTAAAGGTGCCCCATCTAAAGGCCACACACACACACACACACACACACACACGCACACACACGCACACACACACACAGGAGTTGCTTTAAAACCTAACTATAAGTTGTTATACTCGATTGCATTATTGACCTACGGCATCATTTAGTGGTGGAGGACAGTCTCTTTAAGTTGCTGTTGGGAACCCCATAGTGCTCATTTGTGTTTCACAGAGGCTGTGTTAGTTTTACATTCCCATTGAATGGGAGCAAATAAACTGTTGCAAAATAGTGTGTACCACTGAGGGAAATCACTCCACTAGAAAAATATTTTCACAGTCAATACACACAGGCTGGCTAGTAATTGTGTAACTGGGCATATACAAATGTAAATGCAATAAAATAACCCGAGCATTTGTAGGGACCAAAGAAGACAAACTGTTTGGCCGTGTTGTGACTTTATTGAGAGAATTTTTAAAAATCCACCGTTCTGAATTTTTTAGTGTTCAGGACAACCATCCCATGTTAACGTCACAGATCTACACTTTGGGGTGAGGTGAACTGTGTTTAGTCATTTCTTCACAGCAAACATTAAAAAGCTGTTTGATGAGAGAAGATGAGACATTCTGAAGAGAGAAACATCAGTTTCGACAGAAGCTGCCTCTCTAAAGTCCCAAGGACTTTAGAGAGGCAGCTCAGCTTTTGAGAAACGAGCACTTGAAGAAGGAGGCGAGTGATGCCCCATCTGTGTGTTTGATGGAGAGGCTCAGCAGCAGCACACTGAAACCAGACACGACACAACTTTCTGACAGATGCTGCTTGCTGGCAGCAGTTTTAAGTAATTTGCTGAAGTGTTCTTATACTGATGTATGCTGAGTGGATGACAAAAAAAAAAGGTAGCAGGGACTATCTGTGTCTCTGTGTCTTGCTAGCTAATTTATAATAAGGAATATCAAGTAGCATAGTGGATTCCTGTAGGTCTCAGAACTTAAAGATAAGAGTTTTAATAAAGATAGCCACAGTAAATCTGTGATTTTAAGCAAAAAAAATCAGCAAAATGTTTTTTCCTCTGCAGTGGAATAAACAATCTTAACAACAATCTCCACTTACAGTATGAAGCCGGAGCAGCACTCAACTCCAAAGTGCCTGTTTGGCCATTTTATCTCATCCTGTTTCTATGTGCTATTTGGGCCACAGTGTCCATCTCTGTTGTCAGACACAAAGCACTTATCTGTGAACAATACAACAGTGTTTTATTTGGTTTAAAGTACCTAAAAGGTCACAAAAGAGAAATGTGGTTATTTCAAGAGACCTTGAATCTCTGACACATTCTGGATGTACTCTCACTTGCCTTACACATATTAAAATCACTGACAGATTAAGTGTATAACTGATCAACATGTTATAATGCAACATTTTGCTACAAAAGCTGGAGTCCTGGCATTCACGAAGATGTCATGTGTAGCAGAGAGCTTAATGTTGCTGCAGAACATTGCAACTTCACTCCCCAACAGCTGCAGCCTCCTACAGCAGGGTAGTGTTTTTGCCACGCTGCAAAAATTACTTAGTAACATCTCGAGGAAGATTACAAGGAGGCCAAGGTGTTGACCTAGACTGTTAACTGTATTCCAATCCGATCACTGTTCCCACAGGACCCAGAGGATCTGATGCCTCATCTCACTGCAAGACACCATGAGACACCCCCACAGGTGCTGTGTCCCCATGCTGACAGGTCAGTGCTGTTTTAACAAGAAACAAGGGAATGCTTGCAATATTAGCCAAGCGCTTTTAATGTTGTGGTATTTCAGGATAAACTAATCTATAGAACTGATGTAAGAAACAGAACCCTTTATGAAGCGTGTGGACAGATATTAAGTTGTTCAAATGGATTGGGTTTATTTGTTTGAACTCACTTTTTGGCAAGTAAACATAAAAACTGCAGACATGAAGAAGAGTCAGTTCCACTGGGGGTGCAGAAGCAGCAAATGTCTGGCTGGGACTTTGGCAGTATTCAAATGCTTTGTTGCTCTTTACTGGTTAGGCCAGAGTGCACAGAGTCCCACAATTCTGTAATTACAAAAAGAGCAGCTTCATGCCAGAATGCAGAGTGGCACTCATTTACCCACACTTTGACCTTTGTAGTATTTTGCTGCAGCCATTTTAGCTCCATAGTTGTGCACCCCCCCCCATGTTGCTCAGTAACTTGTGTCCCTGTGCCAGCTGGCTGGAACACCACAATGGAGATGGTAAGGAGCGAAATACTGTACGTCTGCAGCCAAACCTTGGTGGGTCCAGAGAGGACACTGCATCAGACCTGGCTGACTCCAGAAGTGTGTGTTTGTTGTGTGTGGTCAGGGGGCTAATTGGTCTCTGTGCTTCTGCTATGGTATAATTCTCCCAGTGCTTTAGTTGAAACGCCTCTTGTAGTTGTATTGTAAATATTGGAGGTGTTCTGGCATGATTCCTCCAAATAAGAGAAAAAAAAAATTGTATCACTAACTTACAAAGTGTAACTGTGTTTGCAGAGAAACAAACAGCAGAGTTGAATGTCAAAATATATCAATAAAGATTTTGATTGGAATTAAAACCAAAATGAAATATTCACATCTTTGATCCACAGGCTTAAAAAATTCTGCTCATCTCTTCCTCCCTCTAAAACATCACTTTGAAATTGTAAGCTTCCACTGTCAGTTGTTTAAAAAATGCAATTTGTGAGACTCTACATTAATGCAGCCAAGGACGAGTGATGTGCGACAAAAAGAAAACAAAATGGCCTTGTAATATAATGCAATCTTGTTTTCATTAAGGTGCGGATACAAATGGCACTGCTATTTTCAAAGCATATATCACAGCTTTCAGGCTGTCTTTGCATCTTAGAGTGATTTGTGGAGCTCAAATTCATGAGCCATTGCTTCCTGAAGACTACCTTCACTCTGTCTTGTTTATGCATGCAGCTTTAAATTTCAGACGAAACCTAAAACTCACAATTGCATCTAAATTATCATTCCTTTTTTGTATCTGTTTTGTATCATCTGTTATTCTCAAGCCCCTGCAGGCTTTTTCATGCCCACTTTTTTGGCATCTCTGAGCATCAGAGTGTAACAGCCAGCCATCCAGCCAATGAACCAGGAAGCCAGCTATCCTGCCTGCTTGCCTGCCAGCCAGCTCTCTCCTCTCAGGACAACAGACAGTGGGGAACGGGCTGGCTTCTGGAAGCTAATGGTTCATGCCCTCCTCCCAGGGCTGAAAATGGACTGGAATGTTGTTTACCTCAAACACAGCAGGCTGCTGCACAGGAAAAAAGATCAAAATACAGATTCTCCAGTCTGAGCTATAATTTTCTAGAAGGGTGAGACATGCAGAAGTAAAACAATCTTATTGATCAAATATCATTTACTTGACTCTGTGCCAGTTTTTCTTTTCTTTTTTTTTTTACATTCAAAACAAAGGTAAACCAAGTGTGACAAAAACAGAAAAGATCTAACTCTGGGCACTAACGTTGTCATCATCAGCGCAGCCAAACACCGTGAGAATAAATAGACTAAATTAACACGGCCATTTTACTCTTTTGTGCCACTGTGCATACAGCTAAAAGCATCGCCCCATGAAGGCAAACAATCCAGATCAGGGTGACACCTCAAGTGGCACAAGCGTTAAAACTTTTGATGAACTGAAAATAATCCAAGTTCTTAGCAATGCTTGTATTTTCTTTTTCTTTCTTTGAGGACAGGTAATGCTACACTATCTGTCATTGAAGGCAGGCGATGTGAACCAACAAACACAAAAATACTGACAGGAGGGCCATCTCGGCGCCACAGCAGACATTACATTTCAGTTTCTTGTCTGAAATTTAATTGAAGGGGCCTCAAGTGGCATTATACGCAAGCACCGACGCTTTTTCAGGAAGACTGTTGATGTTCTCGTTGATGTATTTAATGCCTTTCAGTGTCTATCATGCAGAGGGAGCTACTGTATTCACAGATGGCGCCCGATGCACCATTGAGGGCCCCGATCAAGACTGAATAGAGTGACAATAAAGGTGAAGTAGGAGGTCCATTCAGGTCCTTTCAAAGGCCTTTCACAAAACGCACAAAGGGTTGCGTTTGATAATGAATGATGTCAAAAAGGCCAAAGGTCATTCTCAGGGCCACAGAGTCGCGTGTCACAGCTGGGCGAAGGTCAAGATCACAAGATAAATGTTTTTTTTCCTGTAGCAGTAACCCTGTGCTGAAAATCTGTACAGTTAATAATTAGATGCAGTGCATCTATTTGATATGATAATCAGCGAGTAGACGAGTTAGAATCACAGAGTAGAAGATGCCATATGCATTACAGTTAGAATACCTAATACTGTGTTTAATACAGTACATAAACAGCAATAAGACCTAGCAAATTTAAGCAAATGTGAAATAAACTAAACTCAGACAAATTCTGATGTCATTTACAGGTGCACTGACTTTCCAGTCAAGGATCGAGATGCTTTAGTACAGCTGTGGTCACCATCAGTATGTGGGACTTACTAGTTGACCAAATACAGGTGATTAAACATTAATATACATAAACAATAACAACAGATCCAAGTGGTTCAAATGCAGTCACAGTTAAAGAAATCAAGCAGATTTTGACTGAAGGTTTAGAAGTACAATTTGAGTCTCAGGTATTTGGACTCAAGGCACAGTGAAGAATCAAAGCCCACTTGTTCATCCTCACAGTTTGTTGTTTTCTTTGAAACTGCCTTTCAAAAATGAGGTGACTGCATATGAGACCTTACACAGTGTAAGAGTGCTAGCCTCTGAATTAAATAAAAAAATGGCAAATTGAGGCCAGAGTCATTTCTACACATAAAATATAAAAGATACAGGAACAGAAAAAAAAATAGAAATCTTAGCTCAGGCATCAGGAGTTAAATTGTTCACTGGGAACACATTTCGTTTCCATCTTTGGCTTCTTTTGAAACATTTTAGTGCTCAAATAAATCTGAGGTTTTGATGTGTGAAAATGGGGGTGAAAGCGACTGAACAATGCAACACTTACTGGAGTAGAAATCCCTCCTGAACCTTCTGTCGGAGTGGTAAAGGGTAAGAGGTTGGGAACTCGTACTACTCTGGCTGGCTTAACGAGGCATGCTGTGCATTGTCAATGACCTTCAAAATACCTCAGACCTATAAGACTATCAAGGAACTGGGAAACCTGCTCCACTCCCTCTGCTGATGTCTGTAAATGTATGACCTTTTGAAGAGCGTTTTCTATAGGTCTGTTTTGTCCTCAGGTCATGAAACTTGTTAGTTTTCAGTGCATGGACAGAACATAACAAGCTCATTTATTAAAGGGACAGTCTCCTCCGTGTGACAGCAAAGTGCTCATCAGGTACTCTTTAGCTGGGTGGATGTCTTTGTAACATTTAAGCAGGCTTACCACACCTTGCTCATCATTGTTTCTTTTCAGAGCTGCAAAATGCAGCTTTTTTACCTTTACATAGTGGATTTTAACAACATATGACCATCAGCTCTCTGTGTTATTAAATTGTCTATAAGCTGCTAATTAAGATAACATAAGATAAACATCTCAAATAACTTAAACAAAGTAAGATAGTAGGATAGGATATTTAAAGAAGCTTAATAAGTACAAATATTGCGTATATATACAGGCATGCTAGTATCAGGCACGAAGGATTTCCTGTATTTGTCCTCGTAGCAGCAGAGCTAAAGCAGTTGTTCGAGAAAGTGTTCCACTGCCTGCTCAGCAAGTGATGCAGAAGTGGCCCATGTTATCCATTTGTCATCCAAGCCAGTTCTGTGTGACCTCAGTGTCAGCTGATGGAGGAATCCAAACAGTGTGTTGATTCAAACTAAAGGTGGACAGAATTCACTCGGCAACAGCAAGGACAGGAGAAACATCCACAGTTAGCAGGTCAGTATTCAGGCCACAGAAACGCTCCTTCACAGTAGCATGTCCAGGATTACAACACTTTTCATTCACAAACACAGTTAATATTGTTCAGATCAACATCATTTAAGGTGTA
The DNA here is from genome assembly GCA_015106715.1 of Bujurquina vittata. Lineage (NCBI taxonomy): Eukaryota > Metazoa > Chordata > Actinopteri > Cichliformes > Cichlidae > Bujurquina > Bujurquina vittata. The sequence goes on from VUQK01020621.1 coordinate 76,689, forward strand.
TTGTGGTCCGAGAAGTGTGAGTGCAGTGATGTCTCCATGAAAGACATCACACTACACTCATTTTATTCCTCTGGGTCTCAAACAGCTATCTTATTGGACTTAAGGACCACTCAGCAGAGCACTGGGAAAATAAATAAAATTAACATTACCAATAACTGTGTGGCTTCTCAACATTTGGGCATAAGTCTGATAGTCCTTAAATTCACATGGTTCTGGGAGGTAATTAATATTAGCCTTGGGCAGCTAATTACTGAACACAGTGTTATATACTTATGTTATAGGCTACTATATAAAACTAAGACTAGTTGAAATTAAACAATTATTAAAATCAAAATGCAATTTTTTTCAAAATTATACAATTATTATTACACCACACTTATTCAGTTTTGTTCTGTCTTTTAATTTATTTTTGTAGTACTGCATTTTAAATGTATATATTACATTGTAATTATTCTTATTTTGGTTGTAACGCACTTTGTAACTACTAAACTTTACCTACTTACAAAACAGCTGTACAGTATGTGTGGGAATTAAAGACTTAAAATGGTTTGGCTCGAGTGTTATAAGAATGGCCCTGTTCTTGCCTGATGTCACATCCAAGATGAAAACAATTCCACAAGTTTGTGTTTTAGCACATTTTCAGAAGCAATCTCCATCTATAAGCTACGAACACACCTTAAAACACACGTGGCTGTTAGCCTAGCAGAGAGTTAGGCTAACAGCCGCAAGTAAGGTGCATAAACTCAGTCTGCTGGAGCATATTTTAGTTTTCCTAAAACTGGTGGCAAACTGGTTCCAATAAGAAGACACAAAAACAGCCACATGCATGCAAATACATTAGAGCATGTAAGAGCAGTGTGGAGGGGCATGTTTGTGGCATGCCTGCGTGTCATGGTAACCACATGAATTGCCTAAATGTAGTGGAAGGACGCTGGGAAAATAGTGAGTGAATTTCTTGCTTGAACTTCTGATTTTGTGCTCGGGTGAGCGTGTCTGGAGGTGGAAACATTAGTGTGTGTGTGTGTGTGTGTGTGTGTGTGTGTGTGTGTGTGCTAAATCTCTACTTGCAAAAAGATGGGGATGTTTTTTGATACAGAAACGGTAGCACAGCAGTGTGCGTTGGTTAACTCATGCTCCTTGCTGTGTTAAACACACACACACACGCACGCACGCACGCACACGGACACACACATACACACACACACAAATAGCCAGGTATCTGCATGTGGCAGCATCAGTTGACTCAGAGTTGTCTCGTCATTCCTCCTTGCTGTGAACCTATCTGACCCAGCCACACACACCTACACAAACTAAACGCACAAAAAGCAACCCGTTAGATGCAAACATGTATTTGTATCCCCAACAGGATGCTAAATAGATAAAATATCACACACTCAGTGCCCGTGTCTCATTCTAGCATACAATGAAAACACACACCTCTTCGCCTACCCCCTGAAGTGTAGACATTCACACCCCTCGGTGACTCTGACAACAGCACTCATCTGTCATCACACACACACACACACACACACACGCAAACATATAACTCACAGAAAACATAGGGGGAGAAAATAATGGTGTGTATGTGTGTGTGTGCGTGCGTGTGTGTGTGTGTGCAAACAGCATGCACATTCCAGGAGCCGCTGACCCGGGCTCCGTGGGTAACCATGGCGACCAGTACTTCGCCATGGAGACGACCGTTACTCCCTTTACTCGCCCTCCTCTCATCCTCCTGCTTCCCCGCCGTCCCTACACCCCCACCCCACTGTGCTCGCCTTCCTCATTTTTTTCTCCTTCCACACACCAGTGATACCAGTCGATCACCAAAACACAAGCCAGGTGCGCTCTCTTTACCACCGTGCAGCACTCACTTTCAGTCACTTCTCTTCCTTTTTTCTTTTCTTTTTTTCTTCCCGTTTTTCTTTCACTCTTCTCCCTCCTATTTTCCTACTCTTTTTTTCTGTATGATTTGTGCGCTCAGTTCACCTCGACTACTGAGACAATAATATTTTGTTAGCAGGGATCCAGCTTCCAACTAAAATGAACTCATGTAACTATCAAAAGTGGCCTGTGCAGTTAAACCCTACACTAATTCTGCACCAATTTATCCAAAATTATTAATAAATACACACTGGCGCTAAGTGTCATGTTTTGTCATTACAATGAATAATTATTTGTATCTTAGTCCTACGTGACGTACGTCAACAGACCCACCAAGACCACCAGGCTTTTCACTGTTATTAAAACAACCAGTGAACTTTAATGAGTGAAAGAGCTCTGTGTAGTTTGTTCAAATTTAAAGTCTGTTGTGAGCATTGGCAGCCCCAAAGGGCAGCATTAGGTAACAGTTGGAGGTGACATTTTTAAGCCACAACAACACCTTGATGTTAATCCATGTGGCTGGTCTGTGATTCTTTGCTATAAAGGAAACAAAGGGACTCACTTTAAGGAATGAGATATGACACTGACGTGAGTGCAGCTTTCTTTTTCATTAAAAAGACTGCTTTGTCGCTTTCTGTGAGTCAACACGTTTTGCCACTGCTGATAATAGACGACATTTAGATCACAGCTTCTTAATCAATGTGAGCAGGCTGTTCTGTTTTGCAGCTGCAGTTCTTGATACAAGCAGTGAAATGTGTCTGCTGCTGCAATGTGAAGCAGCCAGCAGTCTCCAAAGTGATCAGGAGCATGCTTGTTTGTTTTTTCCTTCTTCTTCTTTGGACATTAATGGGTTTTACACAATGGTTTTATTCTCCAGAGTAAGCTGGATTTGTGCTTATGCATTTATGTCTGTTCCTGTTGCTCTTTGGCTATGCTGGAGGATTATGGGAATTCAAACAAGAGGTTACAGAGAAGCACTCAAGTACAGTCCTCTAAAAACCCAAGCAAGGGTCACTGGACAGTGATGATTGGCTGAATGTATAGCCCGGTGGATGCTGATTGGCTGAAAAGTTGTCTTGAAGAGGAAAGGGAGCCACCGTGGAGTTCATCACAAAGAGGAAAAAATGTAGCACCAGCCCTGGCTATAATGGACTATAGTAGCAATTTTCTCCACACAATAGACTAAACTAAAGGATTAACAACAGGGCAACAACAGTAACCCACATTAAAGGCTGTTTTACTTATTTTTAACACCGCCTCCACATAATGGGACCTACAGGGATCTGAGGAAATAATTTAGTTTAAATAACAACTGTGGCACATGCTACACTCACAGCACATTGAAAGTTGCTCATCAGTACACTAAACTGCCTATTGTCTTCTGTAAAAATGTAGTTTGAGCTGAAGGATTGATAAATGAACGAATAGAGGAGCTCTACTTTGCATAACAGGCAAGTGTGAGTGGACTTCCAGGGAGTGATCCAGACATTGCGGGAGCCGCAAAGCATTGTAGCGCAACAATTGGTTGCGAGGGAAAAATGTTAACCCCTTCTACAGGTTGGCTTGAGTTGCTGACTGTCACGGGGTGAAAGTCTTAAGGGGGGCTGGTGCACCGAAAACCTCCTTGCAGTTTGCATGGAAGATGCCAACTTCTCTGCAAACACTTGCTAACTAACCACGAGCCGAACTGAAACTTCTTACCTCTTTGCAAACAAATTCACCTAGTGACATCAAACAACAACCACAACCCACAACTGCTCACCAGCCAGTCAAGGAAGACACATTTTTCCATAGTTACTGGTGGTTAACAGGGGATTATTAGGCCCGCAAGACTGGGTGTGATAACTAATGGGCTATGGCCATCTCAGTCACTTTCCAAGGGTGCTTTATGAGCTTAATCTACTACTCAAAGTAACATATGACTAATTTTTATAATATTTTACATACGTCAGGACCTTTATACCAAATGATGGACATCACAGTGTCTATCGGTTCCAAAATTTTTTGTAATCTAGCTGCAGTAAGCTAATAATAGCTGTAATGAGATGCCATAATAAGAAAAACATCATGCAAAATCCTTTAAACAATACCTGCATGTGAACAAACTGTTTGTTGTACCCAAAGTTTCCAACACTAATCTATAAACAAGTTTTTGAGATGTCCTTATAACTGACAGGCCAACAACACTGTAAACATTAACTCGATGTCAGCGCCAAATATCAGGCATGCTGCTAAAGGGCATTTTGGGGATTTATGTTACTATTTTGCCTGAGCTCGTACACAGCTCTTCCGCCCACACAGCTGTCACCACTTCTTGAGTCACTACTTCCTGGCTTCAACACATTAATGTGACTGAGCCGAGTTCTGTGGCTGGTAATATCTGACCTTCACTCAGTACCTTCAGACAGGATGTCCTGGAGGTCTGTTACTGCACAGACGAGGCAGACTATCACGAGTGGCTCATAATCATATAGTTATCAGCAGATATCGTCCTCAGCATATGTTAAATAAATGGGAAGTAAGAGAAGTCTTTCCTCGGCTGTCCCCTAAATTGAATCCGTAAGAAGAGTGATGAACTACTCCTTTGTGTGTCTGCAGAGGTGAACACCTTCTCTCTTCACCTGCTGTTCACTGTGCTTTCAAAAAGTCAATTTTTCTAAAATTTATAAAGGCAGGCTCATTTTAAGATTGATGACGGTGGATCTTTGAAATCTTATTAAGGATACTGAATGGATTTTGCAGGCCTGAGGGTCAGAAAACTTGCCTCCTATAAAACACCACACAAAAACCGTCTGGATCGAAGAGAATCCTGAAAGTCTCAGTTTTACAGCAGGAACCTTTTTCTTTGAAGGCAGACAAACTAAACAGCACTAAACTTCCTGTTGTTTACGTTTTTGTTGGGTCACTTTCCAGAAGTTTGGCCAGCATAATGTGCTGCTGCAAACAAAGTGAGATCCGAATCACAGATTATTTATTCTGCCTAATAAATATGAAAATCTATTTTGACTGTACTGTTTAGGTTTTGCAAACACAAGCAAATATCTACTGATATTGACATATTCTGCACAGCGTTGCGAGGGTGTGAAAAGGAAACAAGAATGAATGTGTGAAAGCCTTAGACTTATGAGGTTCATGGCCGATGCCATGTCAGTGCAGCAACTGCGATTCCAGCTGATTTCTGACAGCAAAGGCAGTCAGAGGGCAGCTGTGAGCAAAAGATTATGCAGATGTTTGCAATGTTTTATCATTCAGTAGAAAGGACTGCAGAAGCTGTCTTCTTGTAAGGGTCTAATCATTGTATCAAATCATTGTACCAAAATGTAGCTTCTCTGCCAATAAAGTGGAGAGCCCATTTCAGCTGGTTGTGCCCGTGATTGCATGCATTCAAATTCATGTGAAACCACCAAATGTCTTTCAAATTAAAAGAGGTATTACTTTTTTAACAGCTGTCCCTGGCTTATTTCTTTATTGGGGTTATTCTGTTTAAGAAAACAAACCATATTGTAGATCCAAGGACACCAAGGCATCTTTTCTCAAATATATGGTAGGATTATTTTAATCTGTGCAGTCTTTTCCAGCAAGGTCCTTGGTTCAAAACCAATAGGGGGCCTTTCTGTGTGGAGTTTGCATGTTATCTCTGTATCTGCGTGAGTTCTCCAGCTTAATCCCACAGTCCAAAGACATACATGGGGTTAACTGGTGATTCCAAATTGAGTGTAGGTGTGAGTGCAAATGGTTTTCTGTCTTTCTGTGTTGGCAATGCACCCTGACCATGACAGCTGGGATAGGCTCAGCCCCAGCCAGTTGTGAACTGGACCACCTCAAATTTTAATTGAATAACCCTGCTGTAGATTGAACGAGGTGTCATACTCTCAATGCTGCCTGAATCTTCCTGCATGGTTCTGCAAAGGCTTACACTATAATAACCAAAATGCAGACGTTCTACCTCAAAACATCAAAAATATCTGTTGCAGCTGATGTTCTCAATATGCCTGCATGGTTTCCCTTCAGGTGCTCTGGTTTCCTCCCATAGTCCAAAGACATGCATGTTAGTTAAACTGGTGATTCTAAACTGGCCATAAGTGTGAATAAGTGCGGGAATTTTTTGGCCCATGAACTTGTTTGTTATATACAGAGGTGGACAAAGTACTGACATTCTGTACTTAAATAGAAGTACAAGTACTTGTGTTAAAAACTACTCTGGTAAAAGTCGAAGTACTGGTTCAACGTCTTTACTCAAGTAAAAGTAAAAAAGTACAGGCTCTAAAATCTACTCAAAGTAAGAAAGTAAAAGTAGCTCTCCGGAGGACGTCTCTGCCTCTTTCTGCCATTTTTCTCCATTTGAGTGGAGTCATCGCTCAGTCTTTGCTCTCCCTTTTAGCTACCAGACACACTGTGTGATGAACTGCGCACACTTTTATTGTCCTTGTTTGTCACTCATTTTCCGAACCTGGCGTGTAGCGTCTACGTGAAGCGCAACATCCGCTAGCTCCGTCCGGTCACCGATCTTGCTTTGCAGGAGCCTCTCCCTCTACCGTGAGGGTTGTCTGATCCCACCCTCCCACCGTGTTCTTCCCATTTTCAAGACAAA
>VUQK01020626.1:18138-41052 GCA_015106715.1 Bujurquina vittata
TTGCACTCATTAAAAACATTTGCACTCCTGAAGCCTGGTTGTAACGGAATTTATCATGGATTTGAATACATTCAGTGGTACCAGACTTTGAAGCTTAAGCCCCGAGTGCAAAAAGTTCCATGAACTCGGAGCAGAAAATCTAAAAGCTTTCTTCCCCATTTCTGTTCAGACCTTAGGAACAGTAAAATGATAAAAGTCCTGTGAACGGAGATTGTGAACGGAGGCCCTGTTGCTCATGATTAAAAGGGATGACAAATAAGATGGAGTCATCTGAAGAATAGCCTTATAAATGAACGAATACCAATGGCTGAGCCGTCACACATATAAGGATGGTCAATTTACTTTTCTGTATAAGACACAATGATGAGTTAGAGCTTCACAGTTTGTAATAAACCTCAGCACACCATGATACACACTATCCATCATGTGGGCGCACTGAGCAGAGGCATTCGTGTATACCACATCACCGTAGTCAATAACCGGAAAAAAAGTTGACTCCACTAGTTTCTGTTTTACCCTAAAAGCAAAGAAAGACTTGTTTCTAAAATAACATCCAAGTAAAAGCTTCACTTTCTTTACAGCATACTGAATATGTGCCTTAAAAGACAAATGGTCATCAATTAAGAACCCCAAATATTTAAAAGTAGATACAAGTTCAGTTTGTTGACCATTACTTGTGACAATGACAGACTGATTTGATCATGTTGAACGAGAGTTAGTGAAGAACATAAGTTGAAAAGAACAGCATACACCCAAACATGGTGGTAGTGTGATGGTCTGGGGCTGGTTTGCTGCTTCAGGACTAGATGACTTGCCATAATAGATGGAACCATGAATTCTGCTCTCTACCAGAAAATCCTGAAGGAGAAGGCCCGGCCATCAGTTTGTGTCCGGAAGCTCAAACAAACACAGGTTATGCAGCATGACAATGATCCAAAACACACCAGTAAGTCCACCTCTGAATGGCAAAAAAACAGAACAAAATGAAGGGTTGGAGTGGCCTAGTCAAAGTCTGGACTCAAATCAGATTGAGATGCTTTGGCATGACCTTAAACAGGCCAGTTATGCTTGAAAGCCCTCCAGTGTGGCTGAATTCAAACAATTCTGCAAAGAAGAATGGACCAAAATTCCTTCACAGCGATGTGGAAGACTCATTCCCAGTTACTGCAAATGCTTGATTGCGGCAATTAATGACTCTATGTTAAAAACATAGAGTCAGGTGGGTTTGGATATCCTTTTGTCTCTTAATAAATGAGATCAACCTTTAAAAACTACATTTTGTAATTATTCAGGTTATCCTTGTCTAATATTAAAATTATTTTGATGGCCTAAAACATGTAAGTGTGACAAATATGAAAAAAATCTAAAATAAATAAATAAATAAATCAGGAAGTGGGCAGATGCTTTTCCACAGCACTGTAAATTGAAATTCATTTGTCATCTTTTGGTGATCTGGGTATCAGGATTGCACTGGTTAGAGTGACACATTCAATGTCATCAGAAAAGACTGGAAAACTAAAGAAAAAACATCAAAGAGGGCTGACCTTTGGTCTGCACATGGTGTGAGCACACAACTGGATCAAGTCACTTCGTCTGTAACGTGTCATCTCAGCGTTTCGGTGTATGTGTGTGTTTTTCATGTGTAATATATTTGCTAATATTGGTAAACAGGTTGTAGTCAACAGAATTTATGAAGGGGTTATATATGAAATATAGGAATGACCTGTTTCCCAAGTATCCCCATGACTCTCAGTTACTGTACCTGCTCTGTGTTCTACATTATAATCAATCCGGTCATTTTTGACCACTTGAAACAACTTTGTAGAGCTGTGATGATATAATTGTTGCAATTCCTGCTGCACTTTTGGCTGCCCTGTTGAGTTCTCTTAAATAAAAGACATATAAAAGCTACTCTGCCAAAAACTGATTGCAGCTAGCCAGCCATTCTTGTATTTAGACATCTTGTTTGTTATCTGATGCCCTTCGTGGTTTCCATATTAAGCTTTATTTTATTCCTCTTGCTGCTGAGTCTTCGGTTCTTGTTTGTTTTAGTTACTGATTACTTTGAAGGTTGTATTCAGTTAGTTGCCTTTGTGTTTCCATTCTGGTCCTCCACTATTGTTCTTTTGTCTTTCAGTGTTCCCCTGTTTCTGTCCTTCCTGAGTCAAGTTCATCTCTTTTCCCAGGTTTAGTTGTGTCTTACTTCCTGTTTTATTTTGGGACTTCTTGTTTTCTCTCTTGTGTTGAGTTTAACATCCTCCTGTCTCGTGATGTTAACTGTTTTCAGCTGTGTTCCCCACCTTTTTCCTCCTCCCTCATTACCTCTGTTGTCTCTGTTTTCCTTTGTCTTGTCTTTCCTGTAGCTCTGGGTTCTCGGTGTTTCCTGAATTTGCGTTCCTAGTGATTTCTGCTATTTGGATTCCGTCTTTGTTCCTTAGATGTTTTTGTATTTTTCTGTTTTTGTATTTTTGTTTATTCTCTGGACTTACTGCATTAAAAACAGACTTTGAGTTTGATTCCTGTCTCGTGCGTATTGCCTTTGGGTCTGTTAAAATTAATCAACAGTCCATACAGCAGATTATGACAACAAAGAACAGACACTAGCTAAGAGGAAACATAAATGTCTTTTAATGGAAGACATACTTTTGAAAAGGGAAGATTTTAAATCCCAACCCACATCAGACAAAACAGCAGTCCAAGTCCAACAGTAGTACTTTCTACAGAAATTGCATAGACTAGTTTCTTTATTTGTACTAGATTAGACTTTTGTGCATCCTGTTCTGCTTCCTTCTTCCTGGCAGGAGGGACAATAAAACCCATTTTATAGTAACTCTAACTGCTGTAGCATACTTACTGGATACTTCATACTTATATTATCAGTCTGAAATAGATTTTGGACTTCTCCCAGAGGAAAATCACCAGGTTTATAACAAAAATGCACAAAAAGCATAAACTAGATATTTCTTTAATTAAATGACCACAAAGTAAAGGAAAATGCACTGCCCTATTTTGAGTAATGTCCGCCCATTTTGAACCAGGAAAAAACTCACTGCAATGAGCCTTTTTTGGTATTCAAGTTGAGATTCTGATGTGTTCATAATTACTTTTACAATGTTACCACTGCTTCTGATAAAAATATTAGAGGCCAACCACTGTCGTTTGTTTCATGAGGAATATGTTTATCATAGCTCTATTGTGTTTTTGTTGTTTCTTTGATCCACCTTTTTTTTGTCAAAGCTTTGGTGGTTTGTGGGTGAATAAAAGGGGGATTTCCCACAGTGTGATAGAAAGTGTGCTGAATTCACTATGAAACTATTGTTTTATGCAGATGTGAAACTGTGAGTTAAAATTCACCTAATAAAAAAAACCAAACCAAAATCCAGCTTCTGTAATACTGAGTTAGGTCTGCCATTCACGGCTAAAATAGCTACAGTTTCCTAATGGCAAGCTTGTTTCTATCAATGAAAACAGTTAAGTCAAAAGTTTGGTTTATCTCAACATTTCAAATTAGTGACTCAAAATTTCAAGTTATTTTCTCAGTTTGGAATTTTTTTCTCAGAATTTATGGTTAGTCAAAAAAAGTTTGAGATCATAACCTGAAATTTTTTACTCACCAATGGAAAAGAATGTTTTTTTTAAAAAGCTTTTTTGCAGTGGTGGAGACAGTTTTCCATACAGTTCGGTGGTTTCCTTGATTTATTTTTATTTTTTTATTATTGGCTGAAAATAACTGTAAGACTACTTTGTAGCCACCAGATGTTGCTCTCTCAACACCACTCAACAGTCATTTTCACCTTAGCGATTTAGACCTACTTGTGCAACCTCTTGTTGCTACAGAAGTTGGTGTCCTCTTCATAAAAGCCTGACCAATAAACTCTCTGCCATGAGTCATTACACTCACCGTTTTTCTCCTTCGGGCTCTGGGGGTCTAGTGCCACCATCAAGCTGTTTTTCAAGCAAACTCTTTCTAATTTGCAATCAGTTTCTTTGCAGCCCATTCTATTGGTTTCAGTTATTCTTTTATCAAACAGTTTTTGTATTTTTAGAAGGTGACATCAAAGATGAAATCAGGTAATTCCCCTACATACTTAAAAAAAAGTTCTACTAATGACTTTTTACAGTTTAACAATGAGTCAAGAAACTGTATGTAATACACAAAAAATTTAAAGGAACACTTTGAAAACACATAAGATCTCAATGTGAGAAAAAAAATCATGCTGGACATCTCTACACTAATATGGGCTAGGTAATGTGTTAGGAATGAAAAGTAGCCACATCATTTGATGGACATGAAAATTATCAACCTTCAGTGGGATGAATTTAAAGACACCCTGAAAATCAAAGTGCGGAAATGATCACTAGGCTAGTCCATTTTGCTGAAATTTTATTGCAGCAACTCAAAATGGTACTCAGTAGTTTGCATTGCCCCCAAGGATGGAAGAGGAGTAGGAATCAGGATGGTGTTGCCTAGCCTGTAAAAGTCTGTGTGTCTCTCCATGGATATGCCTCCCCAGACCATCAGTGAACTGCCAGCAAACCAGTCATGCTGAATGATGTTACAGGCACCATAATGTTCATCCACGGCTTCTCCAGACCCTTTCAGGTCTGTCACATCTGCTCAGAGTGAACCTGCTCTCATCTGTGAAAAACACAAGGCACCACTGCTGGACCTGCTAATTCTGGTATTAAATGGCAAATGTCAGTTGAGCTCCACGGTGCCGGGCAGTGAGCACAGGGCTCACTAGAGAACGTTGAGAATTCAGCCACCCTCATGAAGACTGTTTCTGATTGTTTGGTCAGAGACATTCACACCAGTGGCCTGCTGGAGGTCATTCTGTAGCTCTGGGAGTGTTCATCCCGATCCTCCTTTACAAAGGAGGAGATATCGGTCCTGCTGAGGGGTTAAGGACCTTCTACGGTCCTGTGCTGCTCTCCTAGATTAACTGCCTGTCTCCTGGAATATCCTCCATGCTTTTGAGACTCTGCTGGGACAGAGCAAACCAGGATGGCACGTATTGATGTGCCATCCTGGAGGAGTTGGTCCAGCTACTGTTGTCTGAAACCTCATCACAAATGTCTCAGTGGAAGGATGGCTGTCAAGAAATCACTCTATAGGAAGGGAAACAGGGAGAAAAGGCTGATATATGGCAATAGACTCAAGAACTGGACTGAAATTCAGTGGCAACAGGTCCAAAGGAGTGATGAATCCAAATTTGACTTTTTTGGTTGTCAGTATGTACAGATGAGGCCAGGAGAGAGGTACAACAGTGAGTGCCTCCATCAACTGTAAAACACAGCATGTCCATTTTTTGAAATTTGAGCTCAGAATGGGACTTCAGAAATCAATGGCTTAGCAACATCCACCTTTTAGACTGTCTATCAGCTTAATTCGGAGCATCACCAGTGGTTATTTCTCCTGGTGTCGTTTGAACTCGTCAAATGTCATTAACTTACCATATTCTCTGGTCGCCAAGGTACTGCAAATCTCTTCCTTGGTGGATGACTCTTTAAACCTGCATTCTTTTTAATAGTCAGCAGGGTTGCAAAAAGAAACATATTTCTGGTTTTATAGGCATCTATGAGACACCCCACGCCAGTGAACGTGCAGTGTCATCATCGATCTCACAGTCAGATGTGCTAATTTCTCATCAGGTCCAGTTTAGAAATACCAAGATGTTGACTGCAAAAGCACCCAGCTTGATGTTTCGTAACAGGTGTTCACAAACCAGTGGGTGACGTCAGCCACTAGTTAGAGAAACATCTTTCATACGGTCTATGTTGCGGAGCAGCTTGTGTGCTCTCACGCGATGACTGTATAAAAGATTTTTCTACTTTAAATGACTACAGAACTTTGAATTATATGCAACAGAAACAGTGCATTGCACAGCTTGAGACTGCACACCAAATCCTTCCTTGGGAGCACTTCTTCACCTTATTTATTGTTGCTGATATGTTACTTTACTCTTAAGAGTTTTTCATATCTGATTGCAGCATCAGTGAAGAAAATGCAGGTGTTTTCAATCGCTCGCATCATTCATCAAAGGCTTATTTGATGTCAGTGGTATTGGCTGTGGTGAAAACAGTCAATTATCTGCTGTGAAAATCTGAGAAAAAAAATGGTGTAACAGCAGTTTTCTGGTGAGTTTTATCTTTCTTAACAAGAAAAAAACAACAAAAAAGAATAAAAGTGCATCAGTCCACATTTGCCACATTTGCGTCAACTTCAAACTTAAAAACAAACAATGCCTGTTGATGCGCACTATAAAAAAGAGCCTTAAGGACTTTCTCGTGTGTATTTCCCAATGCTGCACAGTGTTTTAAGGCACGAGTATTTTCACCATCAATTGTATTCTCGCGAAAAAAGAGAGGAAGTCTGAAATCCGTAAACAAAGAGCTGGTGTGATCAAATTTCATGCGTATATTATTGTAGCAACGTGGCAACTTGTTCTTTAGTCTGTGGATTCTTGTGTCTCTAATCTGAGTTGAGCAAACATTACTGCTTTTAATGTTACGTACAATAAAGAATAATTTGTTCCCCATTCACGCCACATTGTCTACTTTCCTCTCTATTCGTGCAGTTTCACTGATATTCAAACCCCACATGACCAAGTGGACCTTAACTTTAGTTTGCATGCTGATGTGGCTTCTCCGCCTGCAGACCTGCAACTTCGTATGCATGTGTTCCATGTCACCCACTGCACACTGGGATAGGCACAAGCCCCTTGTAACCCTGAGCAGTATACACACATTTAAAAGATGCTTGGCGGTAATTTTTGGATGACATGCTTCTGCTTAGGTTTACTTAAGTAAAAACACATAGAGGTAGCCCTGCTTATCAGCAGAGAGGAAAAACACACACACATGCGCTTGTGGTCAAGTACGCACATTGTGGTTACAGCACTTTTTGAAGATATATTTTCAGAGTAAGGGCGTTTTCAACAGTCATGGGTGTTGTTGACACCTCAGGATGTTGTAGCTGTTGTGTATTTTCCGGGTGTTTTTCTTTTTCCTCAGTTTATTCACAATAACAGTCTTGCCACCACCTTTAGATCTATACAGAGGAACTCATATCCTCTATCAACCGTGATGTATGTCGACTTTTCCTTTCCTGCATCTCAAGAATAAAAAGATGTTTGTGTTAGTTTCCAGGGGAGGTGTGCATAGATTTCATAGTTAGTTACGCTTCACACAATGTAGGTCAAGTGATTCTGTGCATTCTTTTTGCATTTTGCACGGGCAACCTTGTCTTGCTGTTTGGTAAAGACCAGAATAATTCATAGGTACATAGACGACTGCAAGAATGAAAAGGGATATCTGCTTATAAAAATAATTGGGCACTGGTCTGATTGTAATTATTTTCATGTCATGGTTACATTTGACATTTTTTCAGCATTTGGTAAATGATAATTATAGTGCAGAAATACAATTACAGCCACTTAACTGAAAGCTTTAAATATATAATAACAGTTCTTTGAAAATGTTACTCTATGTTCAGCCATGAGCTCTGGTTTTGCTCATATTTAAAATTTGGTTTCTTGATTTTGGGGTCTGGCGTTGCTTTCTGGTTATATCAGTGCGTTGATGACTGACTTGAAAGTGGTCACAGCTTCAGCCGTAGTGCCTGCCACATGGCATGTGGTTGGGGCCCACTGGCGCATGGCAGGGGGTTTACTGAAGCCAAGGGTAGTAGCAAAGTGTGAACAATGTGAATGTGGCCTGTTTACCCAAACCAACAGCCACAGCTGTGAGAGAAGATACACAGTATGAAACCTTTCTATCTGCAGGGAGGGGCACCTTTCCATCTGATTGGGAGTTCCTGTTTTTCTCTTGTATTTTCAGAGAAACCTTGAGAAAAAAAAGAAAAGAAAATCTGTTCTGATGCGTAATGATGGCTCGGCAAAATGCCAGGTCTTCTAAGTGCAAGTGAGAGTCTTTCCACATATCCTTAAAAATATTGGCTCATGTTGCTTTACAAAACATTTACAAGTGGTTTACAACTGGTGGGGCACGAGTTTTGAAAGAGTCTTTCCCGTATTAGTTATCATAGGACAGCTTGAGCAATATCATTTGATATGCAGTAATATTAAAATCTGTGTGATGTCCTGGCATAAACAAGAGGAGCTTAATAGAGAAGAAAAGAATGATTGTGGGAAATTGAGATTGTCAGCTTAGTTTTGTCTCTGTGCAACCTCTCTGTTATGCATGTGTGAATGTGTGTGTGTGTGTGTGTGTGTTTGTGTGTGTGTGTGTGTGTGTGTGTGTGTGTGTTTTGGGTGTGTACCCTGCTTGGCTTACTTCCCCCTGTGAAATGTACAAAAATCTTTAGTCAGCGACAGCAGCTGAACTACCATACACTGAGCATCACCCGCAGCAGAGGTAAGCACTCTCCACTGCACATTCACCTCACTGCAGCTCTGTAATTACGTGAAATTCAAATCAAATCGACATTTATATTTAATAGAAAAAAATAGAATACAGATCCATAACGCTTAAACAGAAATCCTAATTAAATTCCAATTACTTAATTAAATCTTTTGCTATAAAGCTTAAAACTTAGTGCAAAATATTTTTTCCACTCAGATTTGATTTAATACAATTTTAGCATGAAGCAACAAGCTGCATTTTATTAAAAATATTTTTTGACTCATTTCACTTAATAGTTTTTCATGAGTGACAAGAGAAAAAAAAAGTTACTAAGGTTATTACTGTTTGGTAATTACTTATTATTACAGTGCAGTAATTTAGTCAAATTTGCAGCATAGGAATTTTAAGCAATCATTGCTTTGCATTCTTGGTAACAAAAAAAAGAAAGAAAAAAAACATGTTTTTCCTTCATGTGGTGATTTAAATGCCCTCGCTGCTCACTCATCCTGTGTTAACCGCAGCGAGGTGGAGATTGTGGCCCGTGAGGGAGGCATTTAAATGATGCCTTTTAAACTGATGGAAACTTTGCAATGAAGTGGCACAGAGTGCAGTACTGAGAGTTAGAGGAATTTCTATTCTGGCTTTGAATTTTCAGACAGAAATCACCATTGTGTCTTTGTTTTCTTTTATTTTTTGTTCTCAGGTGTTTGTTGCTCACAGGCAGCGAGCTCCAGTGGTTAGAGTGTTCCGATAGCCTGTTCACTCACAGGAGTTTCACACTAATTCCCGTGCAGCTCGTACCAGCTCGGTCCAGCCTGTTCTCACCTCCAGCCTTCATCAGACCAGCTCATTTTACATCATGAATGACCTGTCCTCCCTCACGTCTCCTTCCTCCTGCCCCCACTTGTACCACTTACCCGCTTACCAAAGCAACAGCACCATATCAAATGCCACCAACGCAGCAAGTGGTCTCAACCATGTGATTCTGCGGCATTACAACCACACTGGCCGTCTGCAGAACAGGACCATCTCAACCACCCAGAGCCAGATCAGTGTCTCAGTGGCTCTGTTCCTCTTCTTCAGCATTTTCATCATCCTGGAGAATCTCCTGGTGCTGGTGGCCGTCATCTCCCGCATCCGTCGCAGCCGTCGCTGGGTATATGTTTGCATTGCCAACATTACACTCAGTGATCTCCTCACTGGCGCTGCTTACCTGGTGAACATCTGCTTGTCTGGCAGCCAGACATTTCACCTAACCCCTGCTCTGTGGCTTTTCAGAGAGGGCATGCTGTTTGTGGCACTGGCAGCTTCCATATTCAGTTTGCTGCTTATTGCTGTGGAGCGTTACACCACCATGATGAAGCCTCTTCCACAGAAGTCAACTGCAAAGACCTACTATCGAATCTATGGCTTGGTAGCACTTTGCTGGGGTTTGGCGTTGGTGATTGGCTTTCTCCCCTTGCTGGGTTGGAACTGTGTGTGTAGCCTGGATGAATGTTCCACCCTGCTTCCTCTCTACTCCAAGACTTACATATTTTTTTCTCTCATTATCTTCTTCCTCATCCTTCTGGCTATTGGCGTGCTCTATGGAGCCATCTATTGCCACGTGCACAAGAGTACTCAGCTAGGTCCCCAGCGCAGTCGCAAGCGCTCCTTAGCTCTGCTTAAAACTGTTATCACCATTGTTGGGGTCTTCCTGCTCTGCTGGGGTCCACTATTCCTTCTTTTGCTGGTGGATTTCTTCTGTGTCTCCCGCCAGTGTGCACTGCTGTTCAGTGCCGAGTTTTGTATTTCCCTGGCTGTCCTCAACTCTGGCCTGAACCCTATCATCTACGCCCTGGGCAGCAGCGAGATGAGGAAAGCTATTTCTGAGCTGCTGTGCTGCTGCTGCCTGAAGGCTGGCCTCTGTCACCCAGACACATTCGCATCAAAGGAGACCAACAGCACCTCGGAGAGCAGGAGGGACAGTCTGAGGAACAGTTTTAATAAAGTCAGGAACCTGAGTGTGGCCTCCCCACCTTCAACCCCAAGCAAGACTCGCAGGGCACCCAGAAAATACAGACTGAGCACCACCACCAGCTGCCTGTCAGTTTCAAGTGGTTAAACCACAACGCTCCCCTCCCAGGCAAACCAACCTGTGTGCACTGATACACATCTAACCGTTTCCTCCCAGTTTTGGTTTGAATGTTCACTGCTTTGTCAACTGCACATGCACTGCTGATTACATGCTGAAATAATATCACTTTGTCCTCATGAATATGAATTTATTCTTCTAGATTGCAATAATATCACAAGCTGCCGGCAGGGACTTTTTGAATAACAATGCATTTCGTTGGATAACTGTGTTTTATACAATATTTGTACTGTTATTGCACTGTACATACTAACTTTTATCCAGGCAGATGAGTCATATATATTTTTGTGAATTTTAGATTATTATCTATATGAATAAAAATATGTGTACATTTGTTGTATTTTGTACTAAGCCTGATT
Organism: Bujurquina vittata; assembly: GCA_015106715.1. Taxonomy (NCBI): domain Eukaryota; kingdom Metazoa; phylum Chordata; class Actinopteri; order Cichliformes; family Cichlidae; genus Bujurquina; species Bujurquina vittata. The sequence goes on from VUQK01020626.1 coordinate 28,996, forward strand.
AAAAGAAATATGAATAAAGTTTATTTTGCTTTATACACGAGTGCCTGCTGTTTCCAGTGAGTATAGTACCTCTGCTTTCCTCTGGAGGGAGGCACATCATCAGAGCCTTGACTCACTCCTGCAGATGATCAGATGGATTAAACCTTCACAGACTGAAAGCGCACATTACACAAACCTTTTTCCGTTTTCTAGGCTTACCAACTATACCAAATATACACATTTCAGCACATTTCAGTGATTATTTTAGTCTGCTTAAAGACGATCTTTGTTCATTCACTTACATATATTCATACACATACATATTTTGTAAACATGTTACTGCACATGTAACATTTCTTTCTGTAGCTTTGAAGGCTTTTCTTAACAGACTTTTCAAGAGGCCTTTTCCAGCCTGCTCACCATTTCCTGCTTCAATGACAGAATGACTGATAGAAGTTCAGCGCAGAGGAGGTGAGGGCTGGGACTGCAGCCCCAAGGGCATACACAGCCAGGGCTAATTGATAAATTCATTATGACTGTCTGGCAGGACAGAAAGATAAGGTTCAGCAGATAGTATGTACCCTTAAATTATACAGGCTACTGTACTGCACTGTATATCTGCCACTGCTGCAGATTGGAGCAGCTCATTCTGGCTCGAGCTCAGGTTGTGGAAATTATTTTCACAAATCAAGACTAGTCGTCTACCATTCTGCAAAGACGGAGCATGCAAGAAGTGCTTTCTTTGTTTTACAAAAGAATCCCTGCAATAACTCAAAGCCACAAGGAGTTTCTCACTAGTTGTAAAACTCAAAGCGGAGTGCTGTTCAAAAGCTTTGGAAGTTCCCACAGTTAATTCTCTCAAGTATTTGAAGTATATCCTAAAAGAAAGGCCCGTTTACATCATAAGCCCAGCTAAAGTTAATGACCAGGACCAGCATCCTCAGTTATTATTCATTAAGCTTTTAACACTTAAATGCACTGCTAACCGTTTGCAGGGTGGTGTTTGATCGAGGACAGACTACGTGCAAAAAGTCATCACATTATGAGTCAAACGTTGCTAGAAAATGACAGCAACAGCTTTATGAACAAAAACGAAACGTGCTTTTATCCTGTCAGCCTGTAACGTGAAACTAAAACCCTTTATAAAAGCCGATTTAAAAAATAACAGCATTCAAACAGTATAGTGTTAATGGACTGTCAAAAAGTGAATGACTTTTTAAAACAGTGGAAATGACTGATTATTACAAATGACTGCAGGCAGATTGGTGTACTGATAAGAGCTTGTGTGGTAAGTGAGTCAGAGTCACAAACCCGTGTCGGCGATAAAAGAGATTAGGTAAGATGGTAAATAGGCTTAATCCCTTTCCTAGAATTTCCTAGCTAGATTTTGCAGACATTAAATGCTTCAAAATGTCCCCGTAGACCTGAGAGATAAAGCCTTATACCCTCAGAGTTAGCCCGAGTTCCATTAGGCTCCCCGGGAAGTGTGTTTTCTCATAGAGTTTTTACAAAGCTCACACATGATACTGAGATTTTCTGTCTATTGTCTAATAACGACCTGAAGTATTCACTGCATCAGCAAAGAGTCGTTTTCAAAGAATGAAACATATCCCACGAGGCTTTTGAAGGTTAGTGGTGGAAAATTCTCATATGATATATCATGCTGGTTGTCTCTGCAGTCTTATTACTACTTTATAAAAGGAATAATAATATTAAATTGGTCAGTAATTATTGCCATCTTCTTGCTTTGGTGCAAAATATAAAAAAAAATCATGCAAAAAAAAAAAGAGGTTGGGGGGCACGATTTCCTGACTTTAAAAACGTTTGCTTATCGATAATCAATTCAGAGATGTTCCCCTCTTCTGGCACTCTGTCATGCAGGCATTCCCGTTCATGACGTCTGTAAGCTGCACAGGCTCGTCAGCATCGACTGGATATGAAGCGTTGAGGTGAGGAAGGAAGGATCCTGCTTTCATTTTTTTACCTGACGCTGCCGCCCACGCAGAGCTTGAGGTGACTGTGGCGAAATAGTAGGAAGCTACACAGTCTAACACACACAGACACACACACACACACACACACACGCTCATTATGCAGTATTTATCATTCATTTTGTGCATCTGATGGTAAAATTAGTTAAAATTAAGCATGTAGTCATACACATGTAAGCATTAGATGCATGTGCACACACTTAAGGATAAACATGAACTGATACTCTAAACTCATTCTCTCTTCTGCTTTTTTTTTTTGTGGTTGGGGAACCAAACAAGTTATAGCTAGTTGTGTGTGTGTGTGTTTGTGTGTGTGTGTGTGTCTGTTTGTGTGATTCCCCCCGTTCATGAATTCCTGCATCTCTGCTGTTAGGTGTAGGGGATAAACCTCCCTCATTCTGGTCCTGGCATGGCTCCAGGTCTGAGTGCCTGATGAAAAAGCAAATTCCAGGCTTTATTAGCTCAAGCCTGAGAGACATTTGTTATATCATATCTAATGTGTCAGGGGCTGATCACCAATCCACGCTGCTGCTCTCTCATTCTCCCCTTACAACAACAAGGCCTTTTCACTGTTCTAAATGAGGTACGATGGGTTAATGACGGTTGCGTGCAGACGTGGCTATGCCCTCAGTAATTACCTTTCTGGCTTTGCCTCCAGGTGTTCAGCAGACAGCTAATGATGTACTGTCTGAGGAGAGGGGAAGGCAGCGGGTGAGGCAAAAAAAAAAAAAACTACATGGGGGAGCTTGTGATTGGTTGCTATCAGCATTGCGACAACTCTGTGGCACATGTGGTGCAGTGTAACAACAGCCAAGAAAGGGGGGGATCACTAGGGATGGGTTTGTATAAGCAAAAAAAAATGCTGTGCATCAGTACAGTTTAATGCAGTATAAATGCATCAATACAACATGAATTTTGTCTTTTATTTAATTCTTGACATCCTTCTTTAGACATGTTACTAGCTTCCCCACAGAAATACGTGGCTGATAGCATCACAGCAGTACTTGCTGCACTGATGACATACAGAAATTAATATCAAGGGATACTCCACCCAAAACCTATCATGCAAGAGTGAGGTGTAACCCATATAGAATTCAAGGGTGGTTTTAAAAAGTATGCAGCACGCTCCACTGTGTCAACATTTTTTTTTTCACGTAGGCTGCAATTCAGTCCAGTCCCATATCAATCAAAAATATATGTATCATCTTTTAAACTGCATCTGCAGCCGAATCTCCTCTCTTTCTATCAGTGCACTTAACACTGGTCTGAGCGCTCATATATTTTTGCCCAAATGTGAATAAATACACAGCTCATGCAGTTGTTCCTAGAATCACAAAGTTTGGACTTCAGTTCAATCCTGAAAAAGTAACATGCACTTACCAGCCACTTTATCTATACCTGTTCAACTGTTTGTCAGCATCAGACAGCATCACATCACTCCAACAATCAGACTTGAACACAGTCTGATTGTTGGAGCCAGACAGGCTGGTCTGAGTACTTGCTGCTGATCTACTGGGATTTCCCATACAATCATCTCTAGAGTTTACAGAGAATGGTCCGAAAAAGAATAAATATCCGGTGAGAGGCAGTTCTCTGGGTGAAAAATGACTTGTTGATGTTGGATGAGAATAAACGGACTGCTTCAAGCTGATAGGAAGGTAACAGTAACTCATATAACCACTTGAGGTATGCAGAAGAGCACCTCTGAATGCACATGTCAAACCTTGAAACAGATGGACTACAGCAGCAGCAGCAGAAGACCACACTAGGTGTCACTCCCATCCGCTAAGAGCAGGAAATTGAGGGTACAGTTAACACGGGGTCAGCAGAATTAGACAATAAAAGACTAGAAAAATGTTGCCTCGTCTGATGAGTTTTTGCCACAACATTCAGATGTCAGATTCAGATGTGTAGTGTCAGAATTTGGAGTAAATAACATGAAAGCACGGATCCATCCCTCCTTGTATGAACACTTCAGGCTGCTAGTGGTGGTGTAATGATGTGTAGGATATTTTCCATTGCTTAAACACCACAGCTGGGGTGGCTGACTGTGTCCATTTGTTGGCAACCACAGTTTACCATCTTCTGATGGCTGCTTCCAGCAGGATAACGCACCATGTGACAAAGTTCAAATCATCTCAAACTATTTTTTTGAACATGACAATGAGTTCATTGTACTCAAATACAAGTAAGCCACACCTAATACAGTGGCCAGTGAGTGTGCCTTAGTATTCAAGCAGTTAAGGTGTAACCCAAGCCGTTCACGGAGCCAAAGTTGAGGCTAAAATTCTGCAATGTCTGATAGCAATTTCTCCCTGTCATCTTACAATAAATGCCCCTTCCATCAAATGCTGAAAGAACCTGCCACATTTGTTTGGGATTTAAAACATGATGGTACTTTCAGAAGCTTTGAGGACCAGGTCAGTTTTCTGCCTCCTTTAACCCCAGTAATAGTTCAAACTTCAGGATGCATTTCAGTATAGACGCGGCACAGTTTAATGCCTTTAAACCACTGAAATCAACTGCTCTGAGACCGAAGAAGAAAAAGAAAAACTAAATGAAATTTTGTCAGGACACAGACATTTCCAGAAGTGTGTCTGGGGCTGTTAAATCAGCGTGGAAAGACTGATCACAAACTATTTCAGACCATAATGGAAAAACTTGAAGCAGCAATTTCAAAACTGCAGAAAATGATCCTTTGACTTCAGAGATATGAATAAAAGACAGTGATCAGAGAAAAAAAAATGATCACCGTTTGATTCTTTAGTGCAGACAGCAACATGCTGTTTAAAGACTGCACTCACATAAGACAAATGAACACAAATAATGCACTGGCCAGGGGAGAGTTGGAGGGTTGGGAATGTCACCTAATGTAATTAAATGTCTGAAATTACAGGAACACACTAAGTCACTTCTCAGAGATTATCATTCCTGTTGTGCTGATATGTTGTCATGCATACGCCTACGAAATCTTGTTCTGTTTCCTTGTGGCTGAAAGTGGAGGGGAAAGCACATCAGAATATTAGAGATAATCCAGTTGGAGACGGTCTAACTGTCTCATTGCTTTGTTACGTTAACACATTTGCATAATCAGCAACCTAGCATTCGATTTATAAACCAAAAAATTGTTTGCGTTGAGATGAGCGTTTGTTTCCTACTTCTGTACTCACTTCAGAGCAGTTTAATCCATAAAGCTGACAAGTAAACGTGAACCATTTTGGGACAAAAGACGGTGGCTAAAGCACGGGAAGTATTGCACACACTGCACTAAAATGAGAGTGGGATCATTTATGACCCCATTTAATCCTTTTTTTTATGGCTCTTTTTGAGTTTATCATACCTATACCATTTCCTTTATCAGCGATAGATGTTCTAAAATGTTCTTATATCATTTTTTATGGTTTTCAGTCATTTTTATGATAACAAAGAGTTTCTGTGTCACAGTTCCACTGGATCTTTATGCCATACTTGGCTGGTTTAGAACGGATGTAAACGACCTGCGTCTGAAAGCTTCCAACTTTTTATCCACACACAACAAATCAGTACAAAGGAAGATAATATTTAGGTAAATGAGCTCCAAACGTAGTATCCCTAAAAGAAGCAAAGACTGTGCGTGGCCTGCCTGTCTGCTCTGGTTGCGGGGGTTATAAAAGCACACATTTTAAAAGAAAGTTTTCACAAGACTTTACGCAGTCCTGTAAAAACTAAGCACGCCCTCACAAAAAGACTGAACAAGTATGGCTTGTTTGGAAGGGTTTCCAGGAAAGCACGGTGGTGGAGGGGTGATGATTTGGGCTTGTTTTGCAGCTGCAGGACCTGGTCGCCTTGCAGTCACTGAGTCGACCACGGGCTCTTAAGCTTGGCCAAAATTCGGTCATGCAACAGGACAATGATCCCAAGCACACCAGCGAAGCTGCAGCAGAATGGCTGGTTGCAATGGCTCAGTCAAAGTCCAGCCTCAGCCAGATTGAAATGCTGTGGTGGAACCTTAAGAGAGCAATGCAAATTATCACAAACCTCAATGAAATGAAACAATGCTGTAAAGAAGGGTGGAACATGAAGAAGTGGACAAGTTCAGAAAACATTTTTGCAATTAAAAATATCACAAAGACATGTGTAAATATAGAATTGGGGCCATCACTTAATGTAAGAGATGTGAGTGGCAGTTGAAAAATCTTTAATAAACTGGCACACAGCACCAACCCCTGAGTTTATTTTATGCGGGACTTTGCTTGAATGCAAGGGTGCATGCAGGTGCTCGTACGCGTGAGCACAGTCATGGATGCATCGTTCTCATGATGGAGCTGACATCAGAAACAGCCAGACATACATTAAGGCAGTCAGTATCTGGTCTTCTTCCCTCACACAGAGGGTGATTTCATAAACTGGCGGCATCAGGAAACTTTATTTAACACACCAAGCTCTCTCCTACAGGGATCAACTCATCCCAGTCGGGATAAACATCCCATTTATTTTGAATTTTGCTTACAATGTCCCATTCAGCAGACAGACATCAATAATGGCTGTGCAAATATCCAGTGTTGGGGTTATAATTACACCAAATCAATCAGTGTGCTTGCCATTTTCCTTTGGGCATGTCAACAAGGAGAACAAAGAAGATGGGCGTATCCTTTGCATGTCCGGATGGAAAAATCAAACATTTGCATACAACCCTCTTCATCCTCACATGTTGATTTTAGTTGACTACGCCTGGCTGAGGAATTCTCTTCTGAAAATCCAGGAACACTTTGGATTTTATAATGATAATGTGCTCTTTTTAATTTTTTTTGATGAATCATATCTCTGCAGCTGTGCATCAACACGTACCAAACAAAAAAAAATCTCTGCTGTAGTTCAGCCACACAATGATTATAAACTAAAGACATGCAGGAGAAAGAAAGCAGATGAAGAGGAACAAGGAAGACCAAAAAAACAAAAAAAAAAAACAACATAAAAACCCCCTAAGCAACAAATTGTGCTCAGTTGCTTCCCAATTAAAGGGGAATGCACTGCTTGTTGTCTTAATTCCGCATTTTCCGCTGTATCACAAAAAAAATAACTAAGAGAAAAGGCCATTGTGGAGAGATTTACTCTGATGCCAGTATGGGACCATGTGGATGAGGCTCTGAGACCAGCTGTTTCCTCTTAATCAGACTCTGAATAGCTGGACTCGACACAAAGGAGACTGGCTAGAGGTTATGAGATATAAATGAATGCAGACAGACACACTGATAACACAACGTCACTTATTAGCCACTTTTTAAAAATATAAATAAAAAACAATTTTAAACAAAATTAAAGCACGTGTAAGGCCTTTTTCCTTCTTCATTTACTGTAAGAGTGGAATCAAAGACAACAGTTTTCTCTTGAGGGATGGATGCCGGCCATCTGCACTGACTTTGTTGTCAACCTTGGGAATACATGTGAGCGTGTTTACTCTCTTTTCTTAATCCCCCTCTCTTGGTCTTGCACTGCTGTGCCTGAGTACCGTGACCACTTAACTAATTGTGTTGTGCAAGATGTTCCAAGGGTGATGATTCGGCTTTGGTTTCCAAAAGTTTCCAAAGTGAGGACACAGAGCCCCTTTAAGGGGAGCTCTGCAGGAGACTCTTTTAGAAGCATGAAAAAGAATCTACCTACCGGTACTTGATGTCAAATAGGTAATCTTTGCAATTTTACTCTATCATGTTATTATGCCGTGAGTGGATAGTTCCCAATGAATGCAACAGGTTGGGCTGAAGCTCAAATACATGGCAAGATAGCCACAGCTTTAGTTCTAATGCAACAGAATTAGACAAATACCGATTATATGATGAGGCTTGCATTCCCTCCTCATCAGCGTGTGAACTACACACAGTATCATTGTCTTCCATCCAAAAACATTTCAAAACCTTGGCTTTGAGCTAAATGGTAGCACAGGACATTAGAGGATCAAATGCTGCTGTTATGTCAAAGTAGCTTCCCAGATACACAGAACAGGGTATCCTCTGGCTTCACTGCTGTGAGGTACTGTGTTTTTAACAATAATAAAATTAATTTCACTCCCAACTCATCAAATAGACGCTTGCAAAGGATCTCTTGGTATCAAGTCAAGTAAAAGTTTATTTCTATAGCATATTTATACAACCTCAGTTGACTGTACAGGTTGTCATACATAACAGACACTAAATCAGCAATAAATAAACACTAAAAATAAAACAAAGTAAATAAAACTTTGCATAATAAAAGCTAAGGTACTCAACTCAACTAGACCTGAAAGCAAATTAAAATAAATACGCTTTTAGAAGTGTTTTAAAATGACTGAGGGATGGGGTAGCTCTTACAGTATGTGAAACAGTAAATTTTTCCAGAGATAAGGAGCCGCCACTGAAAAGGCTCAATTGAATTTTCAAGAGCAGTTGGTAAGTAGACCTCAGTGCTGTGGTAAGAGCGTAGGCTTTCAAAGGTTCTGTTAAGTAATGTAGTGGTGATTGTTGCTAAAGGTAACCAAGTAAAGTCTAAGTTTGGTTGACAATACCTTACCTTACAATATTAATTGTACACTGAAAATTTTAGCAGTACCCAATACATTTTACTGTGACACCTTAATAAAGGTCCATGTGTGATGAGTTAGTTGAAGATTTTGAGAGGACCCCCGCTGCAGAAAAACTCCACAGCACGGTCAGAGGTCACTCACAGAACAGGATATAAACCATTTGCACATGATTTTTCCTTTTGTTCGGCTTCCTTACAATAAAAGAAGTGCAAAATAGTCCCGTATATCATGGCCAGTAAAACCACAACTCATGGTCTAAACCCTGAAATGTAACTAAATGATACTCAGATGGTCGTAGTCCGCCACTACAGAATGGGACTGTCATGCTGCAGTCACAGTAGGGAAAACAGTGGTTGGAAACTGCGGCACAACTAAAATTATTGCTTCCACAAGTAATGAACTTGTTGCCTCTGAAATGGTTTGAAGACAGGGACCAGGTCTGCAACCACTTGAGTCAGTTTCCGTCTAACCATCCCTTCATTTTCTTCTGCTTATCCTTTTCAGGGTCGCAGGTGGAGCCCATCCCTGCTGTCACAGGGTGAGAGGTGAGGACGAGTTGCACTCACCAGTGCGGACTGACTCGAATAAATTACAATGTGTTGACAATCTGCCTGCATTTGTAAATTAGACATTATTTGTAAACCTGTCTGAGAGTGACTGCAGTCAGTCCAATTCAGTCCGCTATTGCTTAAAGACAGGTCGCCGCCTGTGCAATCACCTCGTGCTCTAAAGTGGTCACACAGAGGCTGAAGTTGATGTGCGCTTAACTTCTGGGTGATCACTTGGCTGTCACAACTTCTCACAATCAGTTGCAACAGCAAAATTCAATGCAATCACCAGGCAACCACAATTTTTTACAGTCACTGTGGCGATCAATCTGAAGTCTCTTTGTGTTGTCGACTTTGTGTTCATATGTAAAAATTAAAAGAAAGATCATATGTGCGTCCTCGTTAGGATAAGCATTGGTGTTGGTGTGGAACTTTGAATGAATGCTATTTATACACAAGTGTATCAGTTTTTTTTTTTACTGACATGCTTCCCCAATAAAAGAAAAATGTTTCCCTTGTGTTTTTAACTGTGCACGCTCCTTGTTCACATAACAGACCTGTTCTGAGTATGAGGGCTAACTCAATGAAACACATTGTCTACAGCACATGTGAACTCAATAAAGCATATTCATCATCACTTGAACAATAGATCCTACACGACTTCACAAATTTGGACCCTCTATTTCAAAGAACTCTCACTCTCTCATCTCTGAGATTATTCATGTGAGGACTGAGACTCCGAGTGGTGACTTGCAGGTTTGATGGTCCTGTTATGTAGCAGCAAACTGACCGCTGGCCTCGTTTGTTTCCATAAGGCCCGAGGAACGGAAGGAGCTTTGCAGAACAGATGTTCCCGCTCAGCTCTAAACCAAATTACCCAGCCACGCTCACAGCCGTGGGCCAGAACCACACAGACGCTGATTGAATGGCGAAGGAGGCAAGAAAAGTAGATCAGGCTCAATAAGACACCCACATCATGAAATCTGGTCAGCCTTTGAGGCCTGGAGATAAAAGGGATATTGACATTGCTATGGTGACTAAAAGGAGAGCTGGCGACTTCGGTCTGGGTACCCGAGACTTGCTGGGTTCATGTAGGAGTGTTTTCACGGCGTATTGTCATGTTTTTGGATTTTGATGCATGAAACGGTCAGCCTTTAAGTCAAATAGAAAGTTGAACCTTGTGTGATACATGAGTGAAAATAAAGAGCTTGAATGCTTGATTAGAGAATAAACTCATATGTAATGTTCATTTGCAATATCTGTGAAATTACTTCCCACTGAGAAATTCAAAAATCTTAAGCAATTAACATTTTTGAAAAAAAGCACATTAGGGTTTAAATGTACTACTAAAGAATTTATTATTTAAGGAACTATTCACAACCTATATACAAGAATTTCACACATCACTCATAGCCACACTATCCACCGCACGAATAACACATCTGAACCTCAGCCTGAATTAGCAGCTACGTTTGAGCGATTTCTGGAACTAACTACTCCATTATTGCACTGGAAAATGTTGTGTGGGACAGATGTCACACACCTGACATCTGGACTACATAAGGTGGAGCTGTGGTTTATTTGAGACCGCTAGACTCAGCCTGTCTCCCGTCCACGAGTCAGGGCCAAACGCGGCCCTTCGGTGAGCAGCAGATGTGGGTCGCATTTGGCCCGTTGTTTTCTGGAAGCTGTGGGTCGTGGAATTTTGTTGTGGGTAAGGCTGGCACCACAATTTGACAGGGAAGAAGAATGAGTGGGAGAAAATTAAGACCAAGCATCAACAAAAATAATATGCTGCAGCAGCAAGTTCCTCCAATGATCAGTTGAGGCTGGCTTCAAAAGAGAGTCTGGTACTAAACCAGCTATATATTTTTTTCAACATACAATATTAAAGTTTTAAAGGCACAGATTATTGGTGGAATGCCTGCTTTGACTGACAGGTGGATGTTGACACAAGTAGCTGAAATCAGCGGGTTACATCAGAGTGACTATCCTCAGCTTTTTACTCTCACAGTCTGAGACATTTTCTTAGCGCAGAAACAATTTTGACTGAAAAACTGAATTTATTATTGTCCTTGTTTTAAAAAGATGCAAAACCGCACTGATTATCTTCCTTTAAACTATTCTTTTCATCCATTCTCATCTTTGTTATTTCAATCTTTTCTTACTTTAGCTCCTTTTTTGATTGCTGCTTTTGTCTTGTCTTCATCTTTGTTCTTCCTTGCTGCAACATGCTTTCCTCCTGGGGATAAGTGATGTTATCTTTTGACACTGAATAGAAAAAAAAAACAAAACAATGCCAGCATTCTTTCCCAGGCTCATTTAAACTTTATTGCATTCAATCAGTGATGGGTTTGTACTGAAATGGAACACCTGCAACATCGGAATAAATCATGCATCAAATGAAGATTAGAAAAGCACTGACATTTCAAATAATACACTTTATGCACTATTTGTATTGCAAATTTTGTTCAATTGAAGACTTGCACAAATCATAGCCAACTTGTCAGTGGTACCACCCGGCTTAAGCAATGCCCTGAAGTCAGTATCCCACACTCTTTCTAACCTTTTCACTGAATAATCTCCTCCATGTCTGAATGGAACATTTATCTGTAACGGAAATATAATTTTATGGTGCCAGCCAGGATCGTTGGAGGTGCCGCATAAGAGCAAATTCATCATGCTTGCTGATGAGCTTCCACCTTCATCTGGATATGAAATTTTCAAGATGAAGTACTTTTTCCTTTTGTGGCTGCAAGTTGTACACATTACCATTCGCTAATAAAGAGGACTGCTGGTTGACATCAATTACACAGACATAGCAGACATTTCACTGGGATTACCTCACAATGAACTCTATTCTCAGCCTGGCTTTGAGTGAGAGAAAGGTGAGAGAAAATGGAAGGCACAGGTGAAGATGGGGGGGGGGGGGGTGGGGGGCCTGGGAGGGGGAAGAAGGGAGAAAAAAAAAGAAGGGCGAACAGAAAAAAAAAGAGGGGGTTAT